>SKCR01052801.1:0-65379 GCA_019454045.1 Zanthoxylum bungeanum
GCTCTTCCCTACTCGTTCTCACACTGTTGCAGCTCAGGTATGAGAGAATCCAAGCGTCAGCTTGCTTTAGCTAATAATTACACGCGGTTGTAGTCTGGTGTGTTTATTTGTTTGTTTGTTTCATTAGATTAAGTATTTTAGACGAAATTTGATATCCTTAGTCAAGCTGATTTGGTGATTTGAGTATGTTTGTAACGATCATGCTTCTGAACATCCCCTTGTTATTCTAGGGGATGATGATTTGTAGAGAAAAATAAAATTATATACGTAGAATATTGAACTTCATTGCTTTACAAAAAATATGAGCACTGGTCATTTTTTTTGTAAATGTTGTACTTTTTCCAAGTTCATGGAATATATTTGGATGTCTAAATGCATCTTTGAGAGTTTGTTCTTTTAATCTATTTGTTTGTTTATGGGTTTGAACCCTGGAAACAACCTCTTAGTGAAAAAACAGTAATAAACTTTCCACAGACACCAATTATATTGGGGGTCTTGTGTACTGGATACAACCTTTACAGAAGGTTGTGTTTAGCATAATGATCAACTGATAATCTATTGGTTTGTTCTTGCTTGATTGGAAGTGTAATAAACGTGTAATTGAACTGGATGAGGTTCATTTCTTGTTATAAGTTTCACGAAGATTGTCCTAATTGTTGTTATCAAATCTTAACTGTATTTGTTTGTTTTCTTGGATGTTGTTTGAAACTTTCTATTTGACCACAAAAATTCTGTCTTTATTAGATTATTTGTGTTCAGAAATATAGCTATGCAATATTCTGGTCCCATCTTCATGTCATTTTCAATGTTATGTAGTTATTTTGCCTTTTCCATTGAACATGCTTAGCTTCGACTTGTAGATTTTGTTGTTACTGGTTTCTGACTGTGATAGTTAACTCTAATGCTCTATACAGGGAGGTATTAATGCTGCTTTGGGAAACATGTCTGAAGATGACTGGAGATGGCACATGTATGACACAGTCAAGGGAAGTGACTGGTTAGGTATGTCAATTTGGAAACTGAGAATTTTTTTTTGTTGAGTTTATGTTTTCTTGGTGATGGGAAATTTGGAATATTGATACGAAGCAATTAGTTCGTCTGCCTGAATCATTTAGGTATTCTTGAATAGCTGAATTCTCTATCCATCTCTTGTGTTTCTTAACAGTGATATTCCTTAGTAATTTTTTTGTATTTCAAATACTTAATTTAAAGAAGAAACATGGTTGTGATAAAAGGCAAGGGACATGGTGTCTGCATGGAGGCACGCATGACTTCTCCCATCTTTTCATTGGAGTGTTTGTGCTTGCACTGGAGTTTGAGTACTTCAATTGATAAGGTTTTCTTTGTTTATGTGCTAATGTGAGAGGATATTGTATTTAATAGGTGATCAGGATGCTATTCAATATATGTGTAGGGAGGCACCAAAAGCAGTGATTGAGCTTGAGAATTATGGGTTACCATTTTCTCGCACAGAAGATGGAAAAATATACCAGCGTGCATTTGGTGGTCAAAGTCTCGATTTTGGAAAAGGTAAGATAGGCGAGTTTGAAGTTTGAATGTTTATCACCACGTCACATGATATGACCAATAACCTTTTATCGTTGGCTTCCTCAATGTTGCCATCATGACAGGCGGGCAGGCATATCGTTGTGCATGTGCTGCTGACAGAACTGGTCACGCCCTATTGCATACACTTTATGGCCAGGCTATGAAACATAATACACAGTTCTTTGTGGAATATTTTGCTTTGGATCTAATTATGAACAGTGATGGTAAGTTGGTGGTTTTCAATCTAATCCTTTTCTATCTCCCTTAATTTATTTGTTTATTGTTGTTTGTTTTATTTGGCAGATAAAATTTTGTTCATTGTTGTCACTTGATATGCAGGTACCTGCCAAGGAGTAATTGCATTGAATATGGAGGATGGAACATTACATCGGTTCCGTGCTGCTTCAACTATTCTGGCCACAGGGGTACTCTACATGTTGTGCAAGTGTACTTGAAATCAAATATGCTATGGTAGTTTTATCATTCTTGTGATTTCTTTTCAGGGCTACGGTAGAGCCTACTTTTCTGCAACCTCTGCTCATACATGCACAGGAGATGGCAACGCCATGGTTGCGCGTGCTGGGCTCCCTCTCCAGGTTTGCTATGTTTCTGCTTGATCTTGTAGTGAGTTCTCTAGACTTGGTTTGTTGACCTTATAATTATCTCTCAATTATTCTTTCAGGATTTGGAATTCGTGCAATTTCACCCAACTGGTATATATGGGGCTGGGTGCTTAATTACTGAAGGTTGGTACTTCTCGTAGTTTGCGTGAAGATGATACCTTCATCGTTGTTTACATGCTAATAATTTTTTCATTCCTTGTTTTCTTAAATTTTTGAATTTCAATCCTATTGTTCCGTTGTGATCGAGCAGTTCTTTTCTTATTTATCTGCAATTTGCAGGATCTCGCGGTGAAGGTGGTATTCTTAGAAATAGCGAAGGTGAACGATTTATGGAACGTTATGCCCCTACTGCCAAGGATCTTGCTTCAAGAGATGTTGTGTCAAGATCCATGACCATGGAAATCCGGGAAGGTCGTGGTGTAGGTATGTTGCCTTGATAGAATCATATATTAAATTTCTGTGGAATGTGTGCATGCGTGCATACAGTTCATAGTCTTAGCTTCTCGAATTCAATCATAAGGATTGGTGTATATCTATCTATGAAGAGATGACTATGCTGTTCATATATATGTTATTTGCAGACAATCATATATTACACGCAAAATTGTGATTCAAATATGAGCTCAGCTCTTTTTGTGACGTAATTTCCGGCTCTGTTTGTTTCTTATTCGCCATAAAATAATAGGCTATAATATGTGTTGTCTTCACCATTTTTATGCACTCCTTCATAACTTTGATCCCGGTATCTCACAGGACCTCTCAAGGATCATATCTATCTCCATTTGAATCACTTGCCTCCGGAAGTACTCAAGGAGAGGCTTCCTGGCATCTCTGAAACTGCTGCCATTTTTGCCGGTGTTGATGTTACAAAGGAGCCCATTCCTGTCTTACCAACTGTGCACTATAATATGGGTGGAATTCCCACAAATCACCATGGAGAGGTTTGAGTTAGATAAATCGCATATATAGCCCCTTTTAAGATCTGCAGTTGTATTGCATAAACTTATTGTCTAAAGCGTAATCTTTTTTCAGTGAACTAATTTGGTTTATGGTCCATAACAAACATTTTCTAATAGGTATATCTGTGATAATAGTCTGACATTTATTTGTTGATATAATTTTTATTTTTTTGGAGAGATCTTGAATATGTTATGGCCCAATTTGTTGTTATGCTCATACAGGAAATGCAGAGGGTCAGTTTTTCAAATAGAAATAGTGATAAAACAATAATAAGTTTATGTTTCGATACGTCAATATAGAATTCTCTTCCTATTTTTCTTTCAGTTTGGGGTGGGGGGTTGAATGTGGCATCATGCTGGAAAAGTGTTCTGGCCTCAGTATTTTCTATAATGGGAACACATCAAATGATTTAACACGTTCATTTTGAAAATAAAAATATTGTAGTCACTTTTGTATTTTTAAATAATCAATCTCTAATATGTAACGATCAGTGGTTTTTCAATGCTTGTGAACTTTGAGAAAGCTGCAGAAGTGTTGACATTCTGCTCGCTGTTGTGCAGGTAGTTACTGTTAAAGGTGATGATCCGGATGCTGTAGTTCCTGGACTTATGGCTGCTGGGGAGGCTGCCTGTGCATCAGTTCATGGCGCCAACCGGCTAGGAGCAAATTCTCTTCTTGACATTGTTGTTTTCGGTCGAGCTTGTGCAAATAGAGTTGCAGAAATCCAGAGACCAGGCATGTCTAACTTTCAGAACTGGTAGATAATTACTTCTATTCGCTATATGACCAATTAAAGATATTTTTACTTTCTGTTTGTGCAGGGGAGAAACAAAAACCTTTAGAAAACAATGCTGGTGAGAAGACCATTGCTTGGCTGGACAAAATAAGAAATTCAAATGGTTCATTGCCAACTTCGAACATTCGGTTGCACATGCAACGTGTAATGCAAAATAATGCTGCTGTCTTCCGAACACAGGAAACATTAGAAGAAGGTAGGGTGTTTTTCGTCCATTGATCATTTATAATTTTAGACAAATGAAGTCGTGAACACTGAAAGATAACTTGATTAAACTCTATTATGTACTGTCCTCTTCCCATCCTTTGTCAACACTGTTTGATTTTCTATTTTTGTGTTGCTTCTGCAGGTTGTCAATTAATTGACAAGGCATGGGATAGTTTCCATGATGTTAAGTTGACAGATCGTAGTTTGATATGGTAACATTTGGTGCATGAGAATGTTGATGATGAAATTATTATATGTAATTTATTTTTATCATGGTCTTAATTCTGAGATCCTCTGACAGGAACTCTGACTTGATAGAGACTATAGAGTTGGAAAACCTTTTGATAAATGCATGCATAACCATGCATTCTGCTGAAGCCAGGAAAGAGAGCAGAGGAGCCCATGCCCGTGAAGATTTTACGGTCGGTTTAATTTCTTCTTTTGTTGACAATTTATTCTCTGTCAATTTTCTATAGATTGAAGTTAGCTCCTCTAATTTTGCAGAAAAGGGACGATGAAAACTGGATGAGGCACACCGCGGGGTAAGTCATCTTGTCCTTTATTAAAAAAGAAATTTTTTGATATG
The DNA here is from genome assembly GCA_019454045.1 of Zanthoxylum bungeanum. Classification (NCBI taxonomy): domain Eukaryota; kingdom Viridiplantae; phylum Streptophyta; class Magnoliopsida; order Sapindales; family Rutaceae; genus Zanthoxylum; species Zanthoxylum bungeanum. The sequence continues at coordinate 4,721 of SKCR01052801.1, forward strand.
AAATCAAAGTTGATTTGTCATTATTATGCCGAAGCTTAGATTTAGATAGCTTTGGGAGTTATCTTCTTTACATAGGCCCTGGTTTTTGCTTCAACGTTAACGTCAACGTCAACGTCGTGAACTTATTTAACCTCTGTGAAGTTTGAGCAAACATTGTGAGAAATTTGTATGAGAGGAGTCCGGGTTTTGGGTATTAGTCCCATGAAGAATTGATTTAGATGATGTAGTTTTTGTGTTGGGTTAAAGCTATTGATTTCGATATACTTCGAAGTACTGCCTTGTGTTGTTTACTCTATAAATATATCAGGGATTATTCGGGATCTATCTCTGGTATTAGTTTGGGCTTCATTTAAGTTCCAACATATTGGAACGTTATGCCCCTATAGTTACTCGCTATGTAATCATAATTTATGAAAACACAATGAACTGCTAATTTTGTATAAAGATAAAGAGAAGAGCAAGTGTTTGATACATTTTTAATTCAATCCTGTTAATATGTGTTGTAATGATTTGCTGCAGGTATTGGGAGAATGAGAAGGTACGACTGGATTACAGACCAGTTCACATGAATACACTAGACGATGAAGTTGAGACCTTCCCACCTAAAGCTCGTGTATATTGATCCATCTGCTCTCCCCCAAAATACGAATAAGAAAGAAATATAATATCCAATAAAGTGTTGTCAGTACAGCATTTTGGCAAATAATTGTTGTATTCATCCGTATTTAAACTTCTATAATTTAAACTTTGTTAAAATCTAATTTGAAGAATCTCACTTGGTATTTCTTTTGGAACCAATTTTGATGATTTAGCTCTTCAATTTAGTAACTAAATAATATTTGAAGAGTATTTTGGAGTTGCTTTAACAAAACTAAAATGGTGTAGTTTTAATTGTGTTTTTTTAAAGCACCATCAAAATTTTATTTTGAATGTGTTTTTATTTGATGTTTGTCCCCGTTTTATCGCTGTAGTAAATCATTTGGCTTCCACGATCCAAATTCTATTGAAAAATAAAACTTCCATTCACAGGCAGTAGCGTCGCTGTTGTTGCCAGCAGTCACAGCACTCCTAATTTTGCCCAAAAAAAAAAAAACTGCTTAATTGCAATTGTGAAATTCGCTTTTATTTTAAGCACTTTTATAGAGGGTTTCAATCCGTTCTACTATTATTTTTTTTTCCAAACAAAAAAAGGATCTCTAATGTGAAAAGCCACCAGTTAGTTTTAAGAGATTGGAGAACAATTCTTGGAAAGAAAAATAACTCCAATTAGAAATATATAATTAGATCAGATTATAATTTGACCCGTCTTAACCAAAATTGAAGTAATTTGGTTAAAATGACTGTCGATTTTCTCCATCTAAGGCCCTTTTATGAAGGGCTATTACAATTACTGTTGCCGTTTGTTTCGCTTAGGACAGACTGCGTGTCCAAAAACATGCTGCAACGCTATCAATATCATCTCTCTACAAGTTTCAAAATGAATATCAATTTTAAGTATATCAATCTTGACCTTGTTAATTTCCTAAATGATAAGAAAATATTGGGTATTTCTGAATAAATTATTTTCCCTTTTAGTAATATGTTTTTAAGGAGCGGTCTCTAGTGTTTTAAAAACCGAACCGGACCACTAAGAACAAGCCATGAGTTCAGTCTAGTGTAACCTTCAAAATTGGAGGGTTAAAAAACCATTGAACTGGTCTGACCGGGTTTTTTTATCCTAAAAAAATTTCAACAAAAAAATATTTTTATTAATTAAAATTATTTATAACATTAATTGGAACGATTCAACCGGTCAAATTAATAATTTATTGAATTTTTTTAGATTATCAATTCAATCACGGATCCAATTTTTAAAATAATGGTGGCACTAGATTGAGCACTTTATTGAACTAAAATTTGAGAGGCTAAAACAACAAATAACCCTTTTTTTTTTCTTCTTTTTAAAAGTATTGGGCGAGAAAGCTCATTTTTTTTTTATTCTCCTATCTCATTCGAATATTAATGGGGAAAGAAAATTACTTAAAAACCCTCAACCAAATCCATGAGCAAAACAACATCTAACTTGCAATAACATAACTCAATTTTGAAGTATTTTAATTTGGAAAACATGAGGGGGTAATTTAGTACTTGAAAACAACATTAATAACTTGATGATGATTAGACAATTGAAAACGAGTGGAAATTTTTTTATTTAAATTTTTTTAATTCAAATCCAAATTAACCGTGATTGAGATTTGATGTGTATACATTGTAGTCCAAATTAAAAGTGTGTCAGCATCACAAATGGGACAAATTGTAGATGGATTGAATACATAAAACTCATGAAAAATGACCGAATTAAATGTCACTGTTTTGCATATAATATAACTCTCAAAGTCGCAATCAATTAATTTACAATTTACGTGGAAAAAAAAAATATAAACAAAAAAAATAGCAAGTGAACAAATTCATATATATATTGCCATCATCAAGTGTGACGGACTGATTTTTTAGATACCATAAACTCAATACTTGTGCGTCACTTGTTAATACCCTTGTCAATGATTCTTCAAGACGTTTCACTCATGAAATTTACTAATGACCTTTGAACTGGCAGCTATAAATTAAAAAAATAATAATAATAAAAAATTGAACGGTCATTTCTGTCATTTTCAGCTGCATTTTAAAATTTTCGATTGTCTCCGCCGTTTGGTAAGAGTCTTTGAAAATGTGTGCATTCAATTATTATTATTATTGTTATTTTTTTTTTAACGTTGTGAAATTTAAATGAAATAGGTAAAATTTACTATTGTGACTTGAGATTTGAACAATTAAATCCAAAATTTGAGACTTGAATAATTAAATTATAAATTTTATGTCACCAAACCACTTGGGAGCGTGTGCTTTCAAATTTACAAATACTTTAAATATTTTTTAAAATTTCGACTTGTAATCTGAAGCTGGATCTGGATCGGTTATTTGACATATATAAGCTACTTTAAATTCATAATAATAATATTTAATAATGTGTAATTAATTTTTATTAGTGTTACCAAAAAAAAAAACTTTAGATGTTTTGTCGGATGCTTATACTTAATTACGTACGTAACGAAACGAAGTGATAGCCACATAAATTATACTTTTTTGATAATAGGGATGTCTGCGCCAACTTACATGCACCAACATATCAGGGTAAGGCCATAAAAAAAATACATCTAGTGAGATTCGAACTTTAAACGTGAGAGTGATCAAACCATTCAAATTCAAAACCTTTACCACCGAGACAATCTTTTATGGTTCACATAAATTATAGTAATTAACATATGCACCTACCTTTTATTTCTTTTGTTACACAATCTTATATTTTTTCCCTCAACTTATTAAATGATAAATGCCAATTATTTGAATTTTTTTTTTCCATACCATTAGGTGTCTGGGTCAATTTTCATACATCATGACTAATCCCCGTTCACCATAAAACAATTTGCTAGTAATCAAAGTTTTTTGCAGCTACTGGGACTCAAATTGGGGAGCATGCCTAATCAAACCCAACGCTCATCTTAGTATCGATATTATTGGGCCACATTTATGGTTATTTTTTTTTTTATTTTGAAAATATTGAAAATTTCGCCGCCAAATCATCGGATCTGGATTTAAGTATATCAGATAAAAACCTCAGCTGTCTCAAATTCTTATAAAAAAAAATGCACCTCATGAACTCGGACTTAAAACCTGACAATTAAATTTTAAGCCGTTTATCATTAAATCACATCCCTCGAGAACAATTGATGGTTATCAATAACACATATCTTGTTATTATTAGGTATTTTCCAATATGTGTGTGTTTCTATAAATCTTAATAAAAAAAATAGAAAAGCAGAAAAAGAAAAGTGATTTACAAAAGTTATTAATGGTAATCAACAAAAGGGAGTCCAACAAATAGATAATTCCATTACAAAACTAGGATTGAATGTTTAAATAGTAATTGAGTAGGAGTGATTGGATGCCGAGGATCACAAACCAATGAAAGTAGGAAAAGAAAAGAAAGTTGATGGAATTAGGCTTTAAGGATGGAGGTAGTATATTATGTTTCGAGTGTATATGTCATCTTTCTCACAGTAGTTGGGTCCCACACAATTATGAGACCCAATTATTGTGAGAGAGGTGACATATACATCCGAAACATAATATAATTTTTCTTAAGGATGGCCTTCTGTGAATGGACTTCTTGTGAGTATGAGTGACAAAACGAATCAACGAATCGAATTTGTATCGAATCCTAAACGAATCGAATCGAAATGTGATGGATTCGTATTCGATTAGTTTATTAAACGAATCTTAATATCAGGATTTGTATAGTCATGATATTATTTAATATCATAATTTACCATAGTTGATTTACATTAATTCTTCATAAATATCTATATTATAAAGCACAATAGTGTGGGAGGAAAGAGAAGGCAACAAATGGTTAAGATTAAGAGAGATAATGTATCCAAAAGCTATCTTTATGTGGCTTAATTGGCAGCTCAGATCATTTCATTATAATCTAATGGCTGATAAAGAATCATTCCATTATAAAATCTCTATAAAAATGAAAAATGAAAGTTACAAATAAATTAAAGAATAAAATCATTTATTAATGGAAAATGAAAACTACCAAATAAATTAAAGAATAAAATCATTTAATTAAAAAATAAAATCATTTCATTATAAACAAATTAAATAACAAAATCTCAATCTCTTTGTAAATTATGTAACACCGTGCCGTAGGCACGGGCAAACACTAGTATACATATAAAAAATGTAATTAATATATTTATTAAAAATACCTCACCAAATATCGAAAATATTATTTTTCTATGGTAATTAGCCATAATTTCTCAAATCTTAATTGAAAAATAAAAATAACTAGTAAAAGAAAATAATAAAACGAATCCTAAACGAATAAACGAATTCATGAGCTTAAATTCGTATTCGATTCGTTTAATAAACAAATCGAATCGAATTTACCAATTTATTAAACGAATCTATTTTTTCAAACCCGTATTCGTTTTAAAGCAAATCGAATCGAACGAATAAACGAATCATGACCCAAATTGCCACCTCTACTTGTTAGATCCTAATTTCTTTCTTTAATCATCCAACCAATGACTGCGATTAAGACGTCTTAATTTCGTCTACTAGTGTTCTAATTATAATATAATATTTATTTGATAACAATATAAATTAAGTTCTTTAATACAATACTAAACGCTATACGACAAAATCATAACCAGATCCAAATTATTTAATTTTGTCAAAATTAAACCAATTGAGAGAAATAGACAAATCGGGCAGTGACATATCCAGTATTTTGTGCAGTAGCTGGAATTGAGCGACGAAGGTGAAGCCAACCGGCGTCGAGCGGGGAGGCCAAAACAGATGGCATCAAGCGGGAACGGCGAAGCTTCTGCTGATGGGTGTCGCAATACTGATGACAAACAGGCCGCGTACGGTACGAATATATCAATATTCGTATTGTCCTATTTAATTAATGTATACAAAAATTATATTATTATCCGTCTCTAATGTATTGGGTCTCCGTGACTCCCGTGTAAATCCTTATTCATATGGAGATTTTATTTCAATTTAAACAGAAATGTACCTTACTCAGTCTAATCAATGAGTATAAAAAAATATCTCATTATCTGTCCCAAAATACGGGGCCCTATGAATCTCCATCTCCATGGAGATTTTTATCACCTCTATATCGCATATATCTATATATTCAAGATTTAAATGAGATTATCCTCCTTTCAATTTGTGCATCTTAATAATGTGGAGTAGTGTCGTTTATTTCGGTGATGGTGATGTGCTACAAGGAATGATTAGGGTTTCATTAAGTTTAATAATTGAGTGTTATCTTATTTCTTTTTCCTTATTAATATGGTATAATGATGCCTCTTCCCGTGGGTTTTGTTTGTGCGGCAACAGCAGCATTAGAACATAAACTAATACAATAGAACGATCGTTACATTTTGAAGCCAAACATAAAATTGCATTAGTTTAATGGTATGTTGGGTTCTAATGTTGACGTGCATTGCTCCCAAGGAGTGTGGCTTAGTGTAAAGGGTTTAGAATTTATTTGTCAGGTCATGAGTTTGTGTCTTGGACAGTCGAAAGTTTTACCTGTTCCACTTCAACCTGTATCGGGTGGTTTGGCAGAAGGCTTCCAACGTTTCCAAAAAAAAATATTGACGTACATTTCAAATATACCTACAAGATATTTTTTTGGAAACTCCCCGCCAAACCACCCGATCCCGGCTTAAATGAAGTAGATAAAATTTCCGACTGTCTCATGCTGTTATAAGAAGTGCGTATTCTGGATTCGAATTTAAGACTAGAATAATCAAATCTTAAGTGTTATGCCATCAAATCTATTCCCATAAGACATTTTGTGCTAAAAGAAAAATTCTACATGATGATGAATCCAAAAGACCACAATCACCACCAAGTCATTTTATAACTTCAAATATATGTATATATACGTTGCAAGATGACCCGCAACAGGCTGGGCTCGGGCCGGGCTTATCAATTTGAATTTAGGCCCGGATCCGGGAAAAGCCCGGCTTGGGCCCGGGAAAAGGCCGGCTTGGACCCGATTTTTTTAATATAAAAAATTATAAATATAAAAATTTATTATATATATAATTTATAAATATAAATATATAATTATTTATTTTAAACCCGGACCGGGCCGGGCCCTGGTTTTTTCCGGGCCCGTGCCGGGCCCCTCATTTTGAAGCCCGTCCGGGCTTTTTTCACCCCGGACCGGGGCGGGCCGGGCCCGGGCTTTTTTGCCACCCTTATACCGATTTCGTGCTATTGCCAACATGTAGTTGTTTTCCGCTCTCTTAGCTTAGGCTGAGCTTGCTCCCGTAAAAAATATCCTCACTTTTGCTTAAGGATGACAATGGGGAGGGGAGAAGATCGACATTCTCGTATTCATCTCCGACAATCTTTAGATGTCACCGTCCCCTCCTCGTTCCCTCGTAATTATTTCAGGGGAAGAGATGGGTTCCCCAGGGCCCTCAAATCCCGAATAACAGATCATTTTTCTTAAAATAAATTTAAGTCATTTAAAAACATATTAACAAAACTATTACATTATCCAAAACAAACACATATTCAAAAAAGTTAATAATATCCATTACATAAATCTATTATATAAATCACAATATATATTAGAGATTGAAATTCATTTTTTTCATATTTTTGTTTGGTCCGTAACTTATTAAAAAAAAAATGGATATATCATTACAATTATTTCATTTAAGTCCTTATACTATCTATAATTTAAATATTTCTATAAATATTAAGATACTTTTTATTTACATCTATATAAAATTGTAAATAGTAATTTGAATATATTCATTGAAAATGTTAAAAATAAATAAAAAAACTTAAATGGGTAATGAGAGGCGATGAAGATTTTACATAATTCCCATTCATTCCCCGAAAAAGAAAAAAGTATTAAATTTTATCCGTCTCCGTCCCCAACATTAATTTTTTCAATTTTTCATCCATGATCCCCTTCCCAGATCCCTAGCTGGGGAGGGCTCCAGTCCCCTTGGGGATTTCTGTCATCCCTACTTTTGCTCCTTTTTATTTCTAGGGTTATTATTGTTTCACTCCTTTATAAATAATAAATGAGTACAAAAATATTATGGGGTAATATTTTATTATTATATATATATAATATATATATATAATATATATATATATATATATTAACTATATTTTTATTAAGAAAATTACATTTTAATACAATAGTAAAATGTTACAGCTCAATAAGTATTGTGCTCTTTAGTTATTTTCTCATATTTCTTGTAGTAAAATAATATTTTTATAAAAATATAATAATAAAATATTACATCCTAATATTTATCATACTCATTAAAATATTACATCTTGTTGACGGGTGATTTTAGTTCCAGGGGCAATACCGGGATAGTGCTCCCGGGACAATCCTCATCCAATCGTGAATTTGTTTGGTTATGGGGAACTGTAGGCATTGCATTTTTGCATGTGAAACCCGATGATGAGTCTCAGTTGGAGGCACTACCTTTTTAAGTTAAGGATATTGCGGGAGTTGGATGTCGGAAGAGGAAATTCGGAATAAGTATGTCATCAAGTTCATTTCACAAGTTCACTGTTTTCGTTCGTGCTGCGTTCGTTACCACGTTCGAACGTCAAACAGATTGCGGGCGTTCGTGCAGCGTTCTAAGAGGCGTTCGAACGGTGTCGGTATTTCTGGTTTTGCTGCTAGGCCCACACGCCCAAGGCCCTTAAATTACATCCAAATTAAATCAAATATTAATTAAATTAAACATTGAATTAAATAAAATAAATAAACCATTTACCAATTAAATAAAACATAAAATATAATTATACCAAATTAAAATATTGTAACTTCCTAATCCAAAATATTATATACTAAATTAAAGAAATATTATGCCTAATTAAAATCAATCATAACCAATTAAAAATATTGACTTCCAAATCTAACAAATTAAATGCCTAATTAACACCAATCAAATAGTCAACCTTCCTAATTCACCAAAATTTGTCCCCCATCAAATCCCTTGCTTTCCTTGTCTAACACCAAATCATATCTCTCTTTAATGCACCAAATCCCTCCCTTGTCAAGCAAGGATAAACCCTAGCCCTTGTCTATATAAACAACACTTTTCCAAGCCATCCTCCTCCCCTAGCTCTCTCTCACTCACGGCAAACGACAAATAATATAAACCCTAAGATACAAACCCTTCAACCAGCAACGGATCTTCTCGTTGAAATCACAAACTCACGCCCATATCACTGACCTGCCCTCAAACATGTCCTCACGCTAATCAGCCACCTGCATACAAACAAGGCACCACACGGCCTCATCACTCAGCCAACACATACCTTCACGCACTGCCAACAACCCCTAGCCCCTCACAAGCCAATTGCCACACGTTCATCAGCCCACGACAACACTGACTCACAAACATAGCACCCTCAACTTGCCACACGCCATAAACCATGCCCTTGACCTGCCTTTCCACACAAGCAACGCACTTAACACTCTCACAGCAAATCAGTGCCACATCTAGCCTCATCGAGCCCACAATCCTCTCATCACAACCCACGCCACACACTCGCCAATTCTCACAGCACACACGATCACACTCACTGACCAGCCCCTAAGCCTTGCAAGCCCCCAAAACACTGCCCCTTGAACTGCAGTGATATTACCGAAAAATACCTTCAAGACAGCACCTGATCTGCACCCTAAAACACCCAAAAAGCAGTCGCTTTAAAGACCTGAAACTGTACCAGAAAATACAGAGAAACAGCAGCAAAACGGAGGTCAAACAGCAAAACAGTGAGCTAAGACGCTAAACCAGTGAACCGGAGAAGTTGAGGAGCTTTACCCTTCCGATCTCCGTGAAACGCAAGTCCGAAAGTCGGCAAAAAAGGTTAGACCTGAGGGTATTTTTCACATTTGTTTTCTGTTTTATTTTATTATTCATTGAGTATTGTTCGCATGATTGTTATGTTAAAATGCATGTTGTGGCCCTTGAGTAGATAAATATGCATGGATTATAAAATATTGTATGTTGTGGCATTGAAATAAAATGAAAGATGTGTCAACTCTCGCGGTATATCGGATGGAAACCCGGACATAAATTTCATAGCCGATTCCGAATGGACGGTAGTATGATCTGTACTCGGGATACAACTCCACGTACCGTTTGAGTAAACGACACATTGTTTTGCTTTGATTTATTCTGTTTTCGTCATTTAAATTCCGCATGTTACTTGTTTATACATGATGCGACCGAGCGCATGGGCTTAGTAAGTGCGATTAAAGGTCCTCTCTTTTGAGAGGTTAAAATCCTTTACCATGAGGCTTTGCCGCGCTTTTAGCCCGTTATTATTTATTAGACGTCATCTATTCATCCGTTCATGTATGTGTCATGTTGTTTACTGCATTTTAGAGGTCACTACTGTAACCCCGTTCGAACGCGTTCCAGAACGCCACACGAACGCATGTTTTCTGTCTGGTCCCGTTCGAACGCGTTATCAAATGCTATACGAACGCGAACCTTCTGTTTACCGTTCGAACGCGCATGTATTTGTTTCATCAGGTCCGGTTCTGTTCGAACGCATTCTCAAACGCTATACGAACGTGAACCTTCTGTTTACCGTTCGAACGCGTTTACGAACGCTACACGAACGCGAATACACTGAACTGGGTCCTTTTCATCACATGTCATGCATAATTATTTCTTAGGTGATTTCTATTATATCAAGTAATCAATCACATTATTTTTATCCTTGCGTTTATCTGTTTGATGTGTTCATAAGATGGTATTTAAGCATGATTTAGCCTATTCAGTTGTTCATTTTCAAGCATGATTAGTCATTTATTTTGCGTTTCGAATTTGTATTATGTCTAGGTTGTTTTTTGTTTTCCGCATTATATGATCGAAGTATGTCCATGAGATTGCCGTGTGCTATTGCATGATTTCCGTTATGATGATTACTTTCATGCATGTGGATTTAGAATCATGATACTCTTGGAAATAAGTGTTACTTAAGCTTGATTAAATTATTACACAAATCCTTTCATTACAAGTGACATAAGTAAGGGACCATTCCGAACCCAACAGTTTGAGGTCTTCCTTTGCGAGGGGTGAGTGCGGCCTTAAATCTCATTTTCCCGGTTCAGACCGAGTGGCGACTCCATTATTCTCCGGTTTAGTCCCCCGTGGGCTACTCCGTACTCCCGACCGGGCCGCGATCCTAGAACAGCATGCGTCGCCCAGTTCCTGTGTCCCACAGTCTGGCGACTCCACTGGGGATAGAGAATCGGCCCCGAAATATTGTCTTGTAATGTTTGGATTTATGTTTTAATTGACCGTGTCTATAGTGGGTAAAATGAGGGTTTAATCAAAGGCATTTTGAGGCTAGGTAATGGTTTGGTGTCTTCCTTCATTCACTACCTTTCTAGAAGGAAAAGCTGTGAAGGCACCTATATAGCCATCTACCTGTAGCCTATTGTGATGGACTAATTTGGAAGACTCATTGTTTATTCCTGTCACCAAGCAATAAGAGCCTAAGAGGCTAGGGTACTTAAGAGAGCCTCGCTCCACCCTCCCTCTAGGGAATCTACAACGGGAAATCCATTTGACAGTCAGTCACACACCATAGCTCATTGGCACGTACCTTAGTGTATAAAAAAGGGTGCGCTCACTTGGTCGCTCGAACCCTTGATTGAGGAGACCTAGTTGTGGGCCATTCTTCGCCGGTGAGAGCCTTTGTCTACACTCTTGCGAACCCACCCATAGACCGGGGTTGTATGGTTAAAGTAACAATTATTTCCTTGAGTATGTACTTGTGGACCATCCTCATTTGGATGCAGTTGGACTATTGTCAGAAATGCGAACTTACTGGGCCATTTAAACTGGGGCGAGTTCGTACCTTATGACCATTAGGCCCAAAGCTTCTGAAATGTTGATGGGCCATTCTGTAGAAATCATTGTTTTATGTTTGCATTATCTTTCTTTTATGCTTGTGTTTGGGAACATCATCGTTTGGATCCATTTGGACCATTTGTCATGGGATATGGGCTTGTTGGGCCATTTAAACTGGGACAAGAACGTATTTTATGACGATTGGGCCAAAGGCTTCTAAGTGATTGATGGGCCACTTTGTGCTTGTGTTCGGAACATTACCATTTGGAATTAGTTGGGCTCATGGCCATGAGATGTGAACTCGTTGGGCCATTTAAACTGGGACGAGTTCACTCCTATGACAGTTAGCCCAAAAGCTTCTAAAATGATGATGAGCCGATTTAGGTTAAAATTTTAATAAGTTGATATATTCCGTGTATCACATGCATCTCATTCATTTCATGCATACACGCATCATGTTAATCCTTGTGTCTAAAAGCCATCATAAATTCCCGTTGGGTTGGGGAAGAGTGAAGACTCACCGAAAGACTGGTAACAGATATGAGTACGTCTGATAACGAGGTATCCCGAATAGATCAGTTGGAAAATGGTTTCGCCAAGATTACCGAACAGTTGCAAGCCTTGACTACCGCCATGGCAAATATGGTTGTACCCCGTGCTGGGGGAAATTCTGAGAATGTGAGGCGCGAGGAGCCTCTGAATGGGTTGGGGGATGATATCCCCACTTTTGATGATGACAAGGCAGAGTATGCAACAGGCATAGTGATTGGGTCTCAGGCAGAATTTCAGAAGCTTCGGGATCAGGTTGAAATAGTTACTCGCAAAATGAGGGGTAAACATGAAAAGTTGTTAGATTATGAGGCAATGACCTTCGGAGAACAGCTGCCAGCTCAGTTTAAAATGCCCGACATGGCCAAGTTTAATGGGAATGGAGACCCGAGAGTCCATCTGCAGCAATATGTCTCAGTCATGAGTTCAGTGGGCCTATCACAGCGCCAGGTCCAAAAGATGTTTGGGATGTCACTCGAGGGGGCACCTGTGGTTTGGTATCATAGCCTTGAGAAGAAGGTTAAGGAAGATTGGAGAGAACTAGCTGATGCTTTTCTGAAGCAATATGTTACAGACTTAGAGATTGACTTGTCACTCCGTGATTTGGAGAACACTAAACAGAAGCCAGAGGAAAGTTTCAAAGAGTATGTGGATCGCTGGAGAAGCCAGCTTTTGAAAATGCAGACTCGACCTTCAGAGAAATACCAAATTAAGATGATTATCAAGGGCACCAAGCCCTCTATTTATGGTAAGCTGAAGAGGATGACCTCCATGATTACTGATTTCCGACAGTTGAGAGAGACTGTTATGGATATTGAAGAAGAGGAGGCTGAAAACAGAAAGTTTTACGGCCAGAATAGAAGAAATTTTGGGGGGCATTCTGAGACTAAACCCGCTACTGCCGAGGTTGCTGCCATCAAGAACAGGCATTTCTCTAACCTGGGGAAGCCGTTATTTAAGGTGCTTGAGAAGTTGAAGGGACAAGGACTCCTAAAACCCTTAGAGCCTAAACCACTTCCAGATCCTATACCACCCAACCTTAACCTAAGCTTGTATTGTCACTTCCATCAGAGGAGAGGCCACGAAACTGAAAACTGCACCCGCCTTAGGCATGAAATCCAAAACCTCATCGATGCTCACAAAATACCCGACCCAGAGAAAGAACAACCCAACACATATTGGAACCCCCTACCAAATTACCACTCCGTTCCACCACCCACCTATATGATCAACTCTGGATTGCCCGAAACTTTTGTCCTCCAAACCCTTAACCACCAAGCTTCTTACATGGGGAAATTCGGAATAAGTATGTCATCAAGTTCATTTCACAAGTTCACTGTTTTCGTTCGTGCTGCGTTCGTTACCACGTTCGAACGTCAAACAGATTGCGGGCTTTCGTGCAGTGTTCTAAGAGGCGTTCGAACGGTGTCGGTATTTCTGATTTTGCTTCTAGGCCCACACGCCTAAGGCCCTTAAATTACACCCAAATTAAATCAAATATTAATTAAATTAAACATTGAATTAAATAAAATAATTAAACCATTTACCAAGTAAATAAAACATAAAATATAATTATACCAAATTAAAATATTGTAACTTCCTAATCCAAAATATTATATACTAAATTAAAGAAATATTATGCCTAATTAAAATCAATCATAACCAATTAAAAATATTGACTTCCTAATCTAACAAATTAAATGCCTAATTAACACCAATCAAATATTCAACCTTCCTAATTCACCAAAATTTGTCCCCCATCAAATCCCTTGCTTTCTTTTTCTAACAACAAATCATATCTCTCTTTAATGCACCAAATCCCTCCCTTGTCAAGCAAGGATAAACCCTAGCCCTTGTCTATATAAACAACACTTTTCCAAGCCATCCTCATCTCCTAGCTCTCTCTCACTCACGACAAACGACAAATAATATAAACCCTAAGATACAAACCCTTCAACCAGTAACAGATCTTCTCGTTGAAATCACAAACTCACGCCCACATCACTGACCTGCCCTCAAACATGTCCTCACGCTAATCAGCCACCTGCACACAAACAAGGCACCACACGGCCTCATCACCCAGCCAACACATACCTTCACGCACTGCCAACAACCCCTAGCCCCTCACAAGCCAACTGCCACACGTTCATCAGCCCACGACACCACTGACTCACAAACATAGAACCCTCAACTTGCCACACGCCATAAACCACGCCCTTGACCTGCCTTTCCATACAAGCAACACACTTAACACTCTTACAGCAAATCAGTGCCACACTTGGCCTCACCGAGCCCACAATCCTCTCATCACAGCCCACGCCACACACTCGCCAATTCTCACAGCACACACGATCACGCTCACTGACCAGCCCCTAAGCCTTGCAAGCCCCCACAAAAACTGCCCCTTGAACTGCAGTGATATTACCGAAAAATACCTTCAAGACAGCCCCTGATCTGCACCCTAAAACACTGAAAAAGCAGTCGCTTTAAAGACCTAAAACTGCACCAGAAAATACAGAGAAACAACAGCAAAACGGAGGTCAAACAGCAAGCAAAACAGCAAAACAGTGAGCTAAGACGCTAAACCAGTGAACCAGAGAAGTTGAGGAGCTTTACCCTTCCGATCTCCGTGAAACGCAAGTCCGAAAGTCGGCAAAAAAGGTTAGACCTGAGGGTATTTTTCACATTCGTTTTCTGTTTTATTTTTATTATTCATTGAGTATTGTTCGCATGATTGTTATGTTAAAATGCATGTTGTGGCCCTTGAGTAGATAAATATGGATGGATTATGAAATATTGTATGTTGTGGCCTTGGAATAAAATGAAAGATTTATCAACTCTCGCGGTATATCGGATGGAAACCCGGACATAAATTTCATAGCCGATTTTGAATGGACGGTAGTATGATCTGTACTCGGGATACAACTCCACGTATCGCTTGAGTAAACGGCACATTCTTTTGTTTTACGTTGCTTTGATTTATTCTGTTTTCGTCATTAAATTCCGCATGTTACTTGTTTATACATGATGCGACCGAGCGCATGGTCTTAGTAAGTGCGATTAAAGGTCCTCTATTTTGATAGGTTAAAATCCTTTACCACGTGGCTTTGCCGCGCTTTTAGCCCGTTATTATTTATTAGACGTCATCTATTCATCCGTTTATGTATGTGTCATGTTGTTTACTGCATTTTGGAGGTCACTGCTGTAACCCCATTCGAACGCGTTTCAGACGCCACACGAACACATATTTTCTGTCTGGTCTCGTTCGAACGCGTTATCAAACGCTATACGAACGCGAACCTTCTGTTTACCGTTCGAACACGCATTAATTTGTTTCATCAGGTCCGGTCCCGTTCGAACGCGTTCTCAAACGCTATACGAACGTGAACCTTCTGTTTACCGTTCGAATGCGTTTACGAACGCTAAACGAACGCGAATACACTGAACTGGGTCCTTTTCATTACATGTCATGCATAATTGTTTCTTAGGTGATTTCTATTATATCATGTAATCAATCACATTATTTGTATCCTTGCGTTTATCTGTTTGATGTGTTCATAAGATGATATTCAAGCATGATTTAGCCTATTCGGTTGTTCATTTTCAAGCATGATTAGTCATTTATTTTGCGTTTCGAATTTGTATTATGTCTAGGTTGTTCTTTGTTTTCCGCATTATATGATCGAAGTATGTCCATGAGATTGCCGTGTGCTATTGCATGATTTCCGTTATGATGATTACTTTCATGGATGTGGAATTAGAAGCATGATACTCTTGGAAATAAGTGTTACTTAAGCTTGATTAAATTATTACACAAATCCTTTCATTACAAGTTACATAAGTAAGTGACCATTCCGAACCCAACGGTTTGAGGTCTTCCCTTGCGAGGGGTGAGTGCGGCCTTAAATCTCATTTTCCCGGTTCAGACCGGGTGGCGACTCCATTATTCTCTGGTTTAGTCCCCCGCGGGCTACTCCGTACTCCCGACCGGGCCGCGAGCCTAGAACAGCATGCGTCGCCCAGTTCCTGTGTCCCACAGGAACCAAAATTAAATTTAGCAGAAAACAAAACACACACAAGATCGACAAGTGGGTTTTACGTGGTTCGGCGGAATAAATCTAACCTACGTCCACAGGCACAAAGTGGGGTGCTGATTTTATTACCAAACTGAGCTCGGCCGACCTCTTTTCAAGGGGTGGTCTAATGTTACCAAGCAGATTGCTTTTGTTTTGTTTTTACAAGTAATGTTTTTTTATGAGATTTTTTGCCAACCTATACAAATGAGACTACCCCCTTTATATACTAAGAGAAATACAATATTGTTCCCATATCTTCATGACGTCAGCCACGTGAATCTCCGGCTGACTGACGGGCTCTCTGCCCTAACTCCTTCGCCGAAAACGAGCCTGTCATCTGACTATCTGTCACATCATTATGTTTTCTACACTGTCACACTTAACCATTATGATGCCAGCATGTAAATATCTATCATACAGTGGTACTTGTCAAAGAGAAAAGTCCAAACAGTCCCGATCACACATCGGGTGTCATGAGAATGGCCAAACAGTGTGTCGAACTACTCCAACTACTTTCGACTTGACCCAAAATACCCGAGCTCATCATCCCGATCCAGGAGGAAAAGTAGAACTGAACCGAGCTACCGGTCTGAAGTGGTCGGTCTAGGTTCTGATGTTGTCGGCCTCTGAAACTTGCACCATGTTGTGTCCTCTAGTCGGTCAGATCCGGGAAACTGGGTCCGAACATCATGCCTGGCCGAAGAGTAACCAATACCCTCTGACCCTTCGTCCTCCTTAAAGGAGAAATCCCATCTATGCCCTTTCCGAACTGTTCAAATACTCAGTGACAAAATCACCATCAACATATGTCCCTTAGTTCTCAGTTTCAATGAGTGTACGAGTTGGTACCGGGAACTACAAAGTTGGAATTGTGCTGATCAACCAGTAGGTGGTCGGCTCCATGAGCCATAAAGAAGACTGCATCGGCTACTAATCAGGTCGTCATTGTCTTCTTCATGTGCTCGGTCACTGAAGATTCTGATGTCCATCCAAATGATTCTCTGACTTGAATCAAATACCCAATTTACCATTCTGGTAGCTGTCCCTTGGAAACCGTAAACCATCATAACCTCTTAAATACCCATCAAATCACTTCTAGGGTTTAGTCCGACTGTGATACTTGTCGAACATCCGTGATCCTCCCGCCAAAAATTAAAGCAATCAACCGTTCAAGGAGCAACCGAAAGGTTTCCAATCTTATCCGTTCATCGCAATCTGAACAGATGGAGCTTAAAAGTGACACACGGTGCATATCTGAGGCTTCTCTCTGATCCAACGGCCAGAAATTCTCTAAGCTGTCTATAGAAATGGGAAGCTACACTCCTTTATTTCTTTTACAAAAACCAGCACTTTCGAAGCGTAAGAGACTCCTTCCTCCTTTGCCTGAGATCAGCAAACACCAAGACCGACCAGACCAACCGTCGATACATCCTCTTGAATCAAGTAAGCTTTCTACTTGACTTCCTTCTTTTCAATTACTAAAACTCTCTGTGATAACTTGCTGCCTGTGAAAGTTCATATATTCATCCTCACTTGCTCTTTATTTGTTCTATCATGTTCATCCTTTTGTTCTGTATTGCAAATGTGTGTTTCGGGTTGGTTGGGTGATGTAGGATGCATGTGCTTCTTGGTTGAATGATGGGTTGTAGGTTAGGGTGTTTGAGTTTCGGGTTTTCTGTGTTTGCTGTTTGTCGTGTGTTTGGTTTGATGTTTGAGGAAGAGACTTACTGTTTGTGGCCATTGCTAGGAAGTTTAGAGATTTTAGGCCTAGGTCCCCGGAAGTTAGAATTTCCATTGAGTTTGTGGTGCCCCCAAACTGATTTCTAACTGCCCTTCTCGGACCCTGCAATTGCTAGAAATATCTGACGTCGAATCGTCCCCACAAACCCCCAACCTCCTCGTACTTAAGAGGCTTCCTCAAGCTCAGCCAGCTTGGAAGAATTAGATACTACTCCAACACATTCCCAAGAGGAAAATGATACTTACCACCATCGAATTCCCTGGAAAGATCCTAAACCGGGAGAATTAGACTGGTACTCCTTGGACATGGATTGTCCTTCAACTATCACGGAAGACGCTCTGAGCATTCTCCGCCACCAGTATGAGATTCCCATAGACATAGCACTTGAGGTCCCGGGCCATGCCGAACACGCAAGTCGGCCCGAGTCTGGCTCTGTGGCCCTTTTTCCTTCCTTCTTCGAGTGCGGTCTGCGGCTGTCCATCCAGTCATATTTTACGAGGATGCTCGGTATGATGGAAGTTGCCTCCTGTCAACAGAATTTGAATAGCTGGCGGATATTGGCCGGTTTTCATGTAATATGACACCGAGCGGCCCTTGGAGAGCAGACCTTTGTGGAGTGATCGGCGTAATCATACGCGTATAATGCAAGCGCACGTATCGTTCAAGTAGTATAAATGTATCGATCCTACGAGGACTTAATACCTAAGCTATTAATTTATGAAGTCAAATGTTTACGAGTATCTAATAGATTGATTGTTTGATTGGATGGTGACTTTAAACTTAAAACAAGTAAATAAAATTGTGCAAAAGAAAATTGATGAAAATTCAAGATTATTAACTATCCATGGTTGTGAATCTTTCTAATATCTTTTAAAGATGAAGTTATTATTTCATATTTGTGTAATGTATTGGTTTACTAACCTGGAACATGAAATTATGCAAAAGCCTCTGTCGATGGTCAGATGTAAATACCCAATGTAACCCAATTAATCATATGTATATGTCAACCAAGTTACCTGAATTCATTTTCCAATTGTGGCTACCCCCGCCCGACATGTATATGTCTATCATGTAAGGAAATCTATTAAAGTGTTATTTATCCTCAAGGAAGATCGTGGGCTATTAAGTCTAATGCTGAAACCTAAAATTCCTTCATCAAGTTTATTTTAAGTTTACTAGATCAATCTTATTAATGGCCAGTTAACAAGAAGCATTAAGCTTAAGACTTAATAAATAAACCTTTATATTACCCAAACTATAAAATAACCCCTTATAAATCGGTGATATTGGAATTCATCACAACCCCAGATAGCAGACTTAGTTACGACACATATCTAAGGCTAATAAAAGCTTAAATAAAATAAACGACATAAAGAGCTTTGTACCTATGCAAATATGAAAATGTGTTATATGTAAACTTAGACATGAGCTTTGTACCTATGCATGCGAACTTAGGAGTAAATTATCCTTAGAAATATGTTGCTTAGGCTTGGTTAGATTATTGCACAAATCATTTTATTACAAGTGGCATAAGTAAGGGACCATTCCGAACCCAACGGTTTGAGGTCTTCCCTTGCGAGGGGTGAGTGCGGCCTCAAATATTTGTCCCGATTCACACCGGGTGGCGACTCCATTATTCTCCGGTTTAATCCCCCGCGGGCTACTCCGTACTCCTAACCGGGCCACGAGCCCGGGACAGCATGCGTCGCCGAATTTCTGTGTCCCACAGTCTGGCGACTTCACTGGGGATAGAGAATCGGCCCCGAAATAATGTCTTGTAATTTTATGATTTGTGCTTTAAATTAACCGTGTCTACTGTGGGTTAAAAGGGGTTTAATCAAAGGCACTTTTAAGGCTGGGTAATGGTTTGGTGTCTTCCTTCATTCACTACCTTTTTATAAGGAAAAACTGTAAAGACACCTAGATAATCATTTACTTGTAGCCTATCGTGATGGACTAATTTGGAGGACTCGTTGTTTATTCATGTCACCAAGCGATAAGAGCCTAAGAGGCTAGGGTACTTAAGAGAGCCTCGCTCCACCCTCCCTCTGGGGAATCTACAACGGGAAATCCATTTGACAGTCAGTCACACACTATAGCTCATTGGCACGTACCTTAGTGTATAAAAAAGGTGCGCTCACTTGGTCGCTCGGACCCTTGAGTGGGGAGACCTAGTTGTGGATAATCCTTCGCCAGCGAGAGTCTTTGTCTACACTCCCGCAAACCCACACATAGACCGAAGTTGTATGGCCTATAGCAACTATTTCCTTGTGCTTTTGGACCATCCTCATTTGGATGCAGTTGGACTTCTTGTCAGAAATGCGAACTTGTTGGGCCATTTAAACTGGAACGAGTTCGTATCCTATGATGATTGGGCCAAAAGCTTCTGAAATGTTGGTGGGCCACTCTGTAGAAATTATTTACTTGTGCTTGTGTTTGGGAACATTGTCGTTTGGATCCATTCAGACATTTTGTTATGAGGTATGGGCTTGTTAGGCCATTTAAACTGGGACAGGAACGTATCTTATGATGATTGGACCAAAAGCTTCTAAAACGCCAATGGACCATTATATGTTTGTGTTTAGGAACATTATCATTTGGATACGGTTGGACTTCTTGCCATGAGATGTGAACTTGTTGGGCCATTTAAACTGGGACGAGTTCACTCCTATGACATTTAGCCCAAAAGCTTCTAAAATGTTGATGGGCCGATTTGTGTGAAAATTTTAATGAGTTGATATATTTCCTATATCACACGCATCTCATGCACCTCATGCATACATGCATCATGCTAACCCTTGTGTTTTGAAAGCCATCATAGATTCCCGTTGGGTTAGGGAAGATGGAAGACTCACCAAGAGGCCAATAACAAATATGAGTACATCCGATAACGAGGTATCCCGGATAGATCAGTTGGAAAATGGTTTCCCCAAGATTACCGAACAGTTGCAAGCCTTGACTACTGCCATGGCAAATATGGCTGTGCCCCGTGCTGGGGTAAACTCTGAGAATATGAGGCGTGAGGAGCCTCTGAATGGGTTGGGGGATGATATCTACACTTTTGATGATGATATGGCTGAATATGCCACGGGAAGAATAGCCGGGTCTCAGGCCAAGAAACAGAAACTCTGTGATCAGATGAAGTCAGTTACCAGTAAACTGAATGGGAAACATGAGGACTTGTTGGATTATGAGGCGTTGACCTTCGAAGAACAGCTGCCAGCTCAGTTCAAGATGCCTGATATGGCTAAGTTCAATGGGAATGGGGACCCGAGGGTCCATTTGCGGCAATATGTCTCAATGATGAGTTCAGTGGGCCTATCACAGCGCCAAGTCCAAAAGATGTTTGGGATGTCACTCGAGGGAGCACCCGTAGTGTGGTATCACAGCCTTGAGAAAAATGTTAAAAAAGATTGGAAGGAACTAGCTGATGCTTTTCTGAAGCAGTATGTTACAGACTTAGAGATCGACTTGTTGCTCCGCGACTTGGAGAATACTAAGCAGAAGCCGGAAGAAAGCTTCAGGAAGTATGTAGACCACTGGAGACGCCAACTTCTGAAGATGTAGACTCGGCCCTCAGAGAAGGACCAAATCAAAATGATCATCAAGGGCACCAAGCCCTCCATTTATGGCAAGTTGAGGAGAATGACCTCCATGATTGCAGATTTTCGACAGTTGAGGGAAACTGTCATGGATATAGAAGAAGAAGAAGCTGAAAACAGAAAGTTCTATGGCCAGAATAGGAGGACTTTTAAGGGGCATTCTGAGACCAAGCCCGCTGCTACCGAAGTCGCTGCCATCAGAAACAGGCAATTCTCCAACCTTGGTAGACCTTTGTCGAAGGTATTTGAAAAGTTGAAGGGACAATGACTCCTAAAACCCTTAGAGCCTGAACCACTTCCAGATCCTATACCACCCAACCTTGACCTAAGCCTGTATTGTCACTTCCATCAGAGGAGAGGCCACGAAACTGACAATTGTACCCACCTTAGGCATGAAATCCAAAACCTCATTGATGCCCATAAAATAACTGATCCTGAGAAAGAACAACCCAACACACATCGTAACCCTCTACCAAATTACAACTATGTCCCCCCACCTACTTACATGATCAACTCCGGCCTGCCCGAAAGCTTTGTCCTCCAAACTCTCAACCACCCAGTTTCTTCCATGAGGATAAAGCAGTGAAAAACCATAGGCCGAGGAAGAAAGCAATGAAACTGTTCTTTCTGGTTTATTTTCTGCATTTTTAATAAAGACATCGACTTCGTCTAGTTGTTTGAACCTTTTTCCTGAATAATAATAAAGACATCCATTTCACCTACTTGCCTGAGTCCTTTCCTTTCAACCTGTAACATGAGTATATTTGAGAAAAGCATTCAACCCTGATACCATGATATTCAGCGACACTCAGAACACGGGGGATTCCCAAAAGAAGCAAGCAGAAAAGACAGAATAACCGTTCAGTAATGGGAAATGGGGCAGTGAGACTGTCAGACTTGGAAGGAAATGAGTTCACCGAGCCTATCAATGTGGATAAGTTGAAGCAGTACTTTGCCAGAGGAAGAGAAGACCGAGCAGTCACCAAGGGAATTGGTGGACGACCTAACCCAACGGGATATGAAACTCATTCATGCATACATGAATACACGTAACGTATTTTGCATTCCTTTTTGTGTTTGTTTTATTTTGTGTTCACAGGTTTCAACAAAGAAAAAGAGAAAGCATCCAACGCAAGCCAACCAGAAGCAGCAACAGTACAGTGTCAGCAGTTTTCAGGAATGAATCACAGGGCGAGGCCCATATCAGTATCAGTCTGGGGGCGAGGCCCACGTTAGTATCAGTTTGGGGGCGAGGCCCATATCAGTATCAGTGGGGGCGAGGCCCATATCAGTATCAGTTGAGGGCGAGGCTAACATCAGTATCAGTTGGGGCGAGGCCCATATCAGTATCAGTTGGGGGCAATGCCCATATCAGTATCAGTTGAGGGCGAGGCCCATATCAGTATCAGTTGGGGGCGAGGCCCACATCAGTATCAGTTGGGGCGAGGCCCATATCAGTATCAGTTAGGGGCGAGGCCCATATCAGTATCAGTGGGGGCGAGGCCCATATCAGTATCAGTCTGGGGGCGAGTCCCATATTAGTAGCAGCTGGGGGCGAGGCCCATATCAGTATCAGTTGAGGGCGAGGCCCATATCAGTAACAGTTGGGGCGAGGCCCACATCAGCATCAGTTTGGGGATGAGTCCGAGGGCCGAGGCCCGCATCAGCATCAGTTTGGGGATGAGTCCCAGGGCCGAGGCCTACATTAGTATCAGTTTGGGGATGAGTCCCAGGGCCGAGGCCTACATTAGTATCAGTTTGGGGATGAGTCCCAAGGCCAAGACCTAAATCAGTATCAGTTTGGGGATGAGTCCCAGGGCCGAGGCCCACTTCAGTATCAGTTTGGTGGCGAGGCCCACATCAGTGTCAGTTAGGGGCGAGGCCCACATCGGTATCGGTTTGGGGGCGAGGCCCACATCAGCATCATGCATCCATACATACATGCATACATATCACATACATATAATTTTTGTTTTGTATTCGCAGGATTGTAGCGGCAAAGACCACCTCATCAAGTAACGGTTCAAAAATGAGCCACATTCTCAGACAGTACGGTTCAGAAATAGACCGCTACCACAACAGATGCCGAAAATGGCGTTCCAAAATGGAGCACACACAACAGATGCCGGAAATGACACTCCAAAATGGAGCACACACAACAGATGCTGAAAATGGCGCTCCAAAATGGAGCACACACACAACAGATGCCGAAAATGGCACTCCAAAAATGGAGCACTGTTCAGGAATGAACCAGGGGTCGCAGCACCTCACCACCAAATCAACTCAACTCAACACAGGGTAAGTCAAGTGGCAGCTGGCTGGCCAGGTAAGTAAAAATGCATTCCATAACTTTGATAGGATTGTCACTGTTGCACATTACACAAGTCCCATCAAAGTGGGGGCGACTGTAGGCACTGCATTTTTGCATATAAGTCCCTATGATGAGTCTCATTTAGAGGTACTACCTTTTATGTCACGGAAGTCGCGGGAAACAGACGTCGGAAGGGGAAATTCAGAATAGGCATGTCATCAGATTCATTTCACGAGTTCACTGTTTTTGTTCGTGCTACGTTTGTTACTTTGTTCGAACGTCAGGCAGATTGCGGGCGTCCGTGTAGCATTCGAAGAGGCGTTCGAACGGCGTCGGTATTTCTGGTTTTGCTGCTAGCCTCACACCTAAGCCCAATTAGCCCACCAAAGCCCATGAAACACATCCAAATTAATTAAACACATATTTAACACATAGGGAATTAAATAAAATCTAAAAATCACATACCAAATTAAAATAAATATCAAATAAAATAATGCCTAATTAAAATCATTCAAGATTATTTTATACCAAACTAAACAAATATTATGCCTAATCCAAACAAATTAAATATATTAACTTCCTAATTAACCAAATCTTGTCCCCCTCTCAATCTTTTGTTTTCCTTGTTTGACACTAAATCATATCCCCCTTTAATGCCAAATCCTTTCCTTGTCAAGCAAGGAGTAGCCCTACCCATTTGCCTATAAAAAGAACCCAATTCCAACCATTGAGTCTCCTAGTTCATGCACACAAGAAAGACCCAAGCTCATTGACACAACTAAACTCAAAAGTACCATATGGACATGTAAAAGTGGTTTTCTCCTGATCTTCTGGGGCGATGGAAATCTGATTGTACCCCGAATATCCGTCCAGAAAATAATAGAACTCATGTCCCGCTAATCTGTCTAGCATCTGGTCAATGAATGGCAGCGGAAAATGATCTTTCCTTGTTGCTTTGTTCAGCTTCCTGTAGTCCATGCACACTCTCCATCCAGTAACCGTTCTTGTTGGAATCAGCTCGTTCTTTTCATTTGTGACTACAATAATTCCTTATTTCTTCGGCACACACTACATAGGACTCACCCAAGTGCTGTCAGAGATGGGGTAGATGTTGCCGGCATCTAACCATTTGATAATTTCTTTCTTCACGACCTCATTCATGATTGGATTTAGTCTCCGTTGATACTCCACTGTGGGTTTGTACTCATCGTTCATCAGAATCTTGTGCATGCAAAATGATGTACTAATGCCTCAAATGTCTGCTATAGTCCAGCCAATGGTTTTCTTGTGTTCTCGTAATACTCTCAGCAATTTTTCTTCATGCTCCAATGTTAGCGACGAAGAAATAATCACAGGCAATTCAAAAGAATTTCCTAAGAATGCATACCTGAGATTGCTTGGAAGTAGCTTCAGTTACAGCTGTGGTGGTTCTTCAATTGAGGGCTTGATTCGCTCATTCTTCGATAGTTCCAAAATTTCCATATGTAGTGTCGATTTGAAGCGAAATGGTCTGTCAAGATAGTTGATACATTCCAGAATTTCAGCATCTAGCTCACTGTCAGTCATGTTGGTGATGCAAGCTTCAAGTTTATCCGTGGGAGGTGGCATTGCATCAGTATCCTGGATGATACTATCAACAACATCAATTCTGAAACATTCCTCCTCATTTTCATCACTCGGGAATTTCATGGCTTTGAAAACATTGAAGGTAACTTCTTGGTCCTGCACTTTCATGGTTAGTTCTTATTTTTGTACATCAATAACAGTTCGACCTGTAGCCAAGAATGGTCTCCCCAGGATGATAGGTACATCTTTATCTTTCTCCATGTCAAAGGTAATGAAATCTGCTGGGAGAATGAGTTTTTCGACTTTGACCAGTACATCTTCAACTACTCTTCTCGGAAATGCGAGCATTCTATCAGCAAGTTGCAAAAGGACTGAGGTGGGCATTGCTTCTCCAATTTACAGTTTCCTGTAAATTGAAAAAGGCATCAAATTAACACTTGCACCTAAATCACACAAAGTTTTACCGATGTAATATTCTCCAATGGTGCATGGGACAATGAAATTGCTAGGATCTTTCAACTTTGGGGGGAGTTTCCTGTGAATGATGGCGCTGTATTCTTCTATCAATGCTATTGTCTCGTAATCTCCCAATCTCTGTTTTCGTGAAAGAATATCTTTCATGAATTTGACATAACTTGGCATTTCTTCCAATGCTTCTGCAAATGGAATGTTGATATGCAGCTTTTTGAACACCTCTAAGAATCGAGTAAACTGCTTGTCCAATTTACTTTTCTAGAGTCTCTGTGGAAAAGGTGAAGGTGGAGTGATTCTTTCTTGATCTTTTCCTTAACTTCTTTTTCATCCATCTGTGGAACTGCATCATTTGGAACTTCTTCAATGGATGCCTTGATTCCAATATCTTTGTTGATTTCAGTACCGCTTTTCAAGGTAATGGCTTGAAATTGCTCCTTCCCCCGATTCCTTGGATTTGGTTCTGTGTTGCTAGGAAGGTTACCTGGCGGTCTGTAACTCTAAGCATTGGCCATTTGTCCAATTTGATTTTCCAGTGCTTTAATAGATGCAGATTGGCTTTGAAACATAACATCATTTTTTTTAACAGAGCTAGCACTTCTGCTATTCCTAGTTCTTTTCATGCTCATGGCATTTGTTTTGTTGTTGAAATCTAAGTGGTGGATAGTTCTTTTACCCTGAATTGTTACTCCATGCGAAATTAAGATGATTCCTCCATCATGGGTTGTAGGTGTTGGACAATTATGACCCATAGCGTCACTATTTGTACAGATCATGGTGTTGTTGTACAAATTAACTATGTGACAAAGGAGATTGCACTCTTATCATTTGTGATTAGATCACCTATATGTATAAATGATGAGAGGTCCCTGTGATTTGTTCCTGGACGGAGAATGATATGAGACAATATCAGTCCACGAAGGATAAATCATTAAATATCCCTAGTCAGAGTATTATCGAGATTGGACATCGATAAATACGTAAAAGACTAGTATTACACTTGTGCACGTTGTGAGTGCACAACAACATAGTTCTCATATATTTGGGTATAGGATACTCATGCAAGTGTAATATGAGGTTGTGTTTTACCGATGGTACGGGAAATAGCTTCACTCTGGATAGACCGGAATCCCATTGTAGTATGACTATGTGTCTATGGGAGTCTGCAATCAGGGTAGGTGTATTTGGTCTTAACTTAAGACTTGCACCGCTAATACTTGCGACAATCAATATACTTTGGTGGAGGTCGTCCAGGGCTTTAACAGTTCTGTGTACGCCAATGCTGGGTATATTGAGAATCGTAGTGTGTTGGGTGTGATGTTAAGACGGAAGTATCACTCCAGTCATATGGAGATGATGGTCACATAGGATACGGAACTCGTTCTCTTAAATGCTCGAGCTATCAGGATATTATGACTAGGTCATGTATATCCGATTATAGAGACTAGTTGCCAGACATCCGATATGTGCTTCGTACGAGGCAGACACAATTCCAGCCCCAGGCCTAGCACGTGAACATCCGATACTGGATCGAAATACGCAATACTACGGTATACTATGCTTGATATAGATCTAATATTCCTATAAGGATATTTCTGGAGAATTGGGTAGGCATGGCGCTTTGCTAGAGCCAACCTTGTCTTGTAAATCGGTAAAAAATGTAGTACTAGGTACTTACGTGTTTGGATAGTCCGACGATCGTGTTTACTTCCAACATATCCGGGGATCTCATGGGTCGCTTCCCAAAGATTCACCGATGATGTATGACTCGCACTTTAATTAATCTGGGATTAATTTGGTGAGAGAGAAAATTAATCTGGGATTAATTACGGAGATATTTTATCTGGGATAAAATATTAATTAAAGGGAGAGAACGATTAATTTGGAATTAATCGATGAAATAATATATTTGATATATTATACGAAATTGGATTTCGACGCGGAATTAAAATTAGATTTTAATTCGGGCGAATGAATTAATTAGAATTAATTCGGTAGCGATGTGAATAGTGATTTCGCTAGGCGTAATCGTTTAATTGCGTCGCGACGGAAAATTCGTTAATTTGGAATTAGCGAACCCGAGCCCGAGATTATTTACGAGCGCATTCGCATTTCGAATTCGAGTGCGGCACGCAAGTCAAATCGTGCGTCAAATCGTTAGTCACATCAAACATCAAATCAAATGTCACTTTGAGTGATGTGACAAGTTGTCACTTGATTTGATTGATTGATGTAGTAGTTGAAAAGTATTATTGCTTTTTTCTTTTTGGTTTTTGACTTTTGGATTTGGAGGAAAATGAAAAGTAGTAAATGGTTTATTTTATTTTTGGAAAATATATAAACCAAAAATAATTTTTCTTTTTTCATTCCTCTCTCCACTTTCACGGTTTCTAGGAAACCTTTCTTCCCTCCATTTTCTCTTCTCCATCTCACGGCTCACTGCCGATTTCTTCCTCAAATTTCTGGTTTGACTCAAAATAAAGGAAGATGAAGAAGTGCTAGCACACCTTGGGTTATACATAGGTGATAGGGAAACTAACACATGAGCTTGGAATCAATTTTGGAGCTTGAAGCTTGGAGCTTCCATGGTGTCTCCCATGGCCGAATCTTGGAGGACTTTCACATCCCTAAACTGAACACCACTGCAGTTCAAAGAGACCAAAATCGAGCTTCATGGAGGAGGCCAAGTGGTTTTGTTCTTCGCATCTCAAACCGTTCAATGTGAGTATGTATTCCGCCTTACTTCTTTGATGTATTCATGCGAATTTCTTGCTTGATTTCATGATCTTGGGACCTAATTAGAAACCAACAATGGTATCTATGAGCTTTGATCAAGCATGAAAAAGTTAGGGTTTGAAATTCGGTAAAATCAATTGAAGCATGATTTGGTTGAATTGATTGATTAAGTATGCTTGTATGTTGATTAATTGAAGTTGTGTATGTTCAATTTCATGAAATTGGATTGGATCCATTTTTCCCCAAATTTTTGGGCATGGCCGAAAATTGAGACCCTAATATCTTGGTGATTTTTTGTTTGTTTGATCATTGGATGACTTAAAACAATAGGGTAATGTTGTTTTGAAGTTCAATTGGATTGAATTTTGATTTGGAACATTTTTCCCTTTAAAGGTAGGCTTGGCCGATTCAAGTAACATGAAATTCATTGTGATTTTGTTGTTTTGATTCATTGGATGAGTTGAATTGATTTGGGAAATGATGATTGAGGATTCAATTGGATTGAAACCGAATCGGATTGAAAAAACCCTAATTGCTGAGACTTTAAGCATGTAAATTGGGTTTGATTTTGATTGAATTGTGTTGGACACTATTTGTTGTTAAAGTGCATGATTAATTATGCTAATTGATGTTTTAGAAATATTAATTGGGTGGTTAATTGTGTATTACACTTAGGTTAATTTGGTTGGATCCAATTGGGCCCAAAACCGCATCCAAAAAGTCCAATTATGACTTAACGAACCTTAATTATTTAATTGGGCCTAATGGGCCAAAATTAATTTATGGGCTTATGGGGTAAATCCCGGATTGGATTTTGGTTATTCAGTTTGACCCGTGTTGACCAAAAGTCCACGCCTTAAAGAAATTAATTAAAAGCCCATTGGACTTTAATTAAATAAACATTAGATGTTAATCGGGTTTTTAGACCTGTTGCGATTAAATTTGGAATTTAAGTCGTAAAGGTTCGTTAATAAAAGTGTAATATTTAATTTGGAATTAAATAGTGAATTAGTATTAAATACAATTGAATTGGATTTAATTTTGTAGTTTAATTTAATTCAAGAATTCGTACTTTGAGTACTTATTCGCAAAACGAGTTTGACTCGCGCAAAAATCAAATCGTTGTTTGAACATTGGATGATCACTAATATCAGATTAATTAATTGGATTAGATTGATTGATAACATGCTTGCATGAATACATGGTTGCGATGCATGAATAATATATATCAGATGGATATTAGTCGGGTAGGACAATTTTGGAAATTGTAATAAATTTGATTTATTAATTGGACCTGCGTGTCCAGCCTTATCACCTCTATACTCTTTGTATTCTCTTCTCACCTATTCCCCTCAATGTAAATGAGGTTTCTTTAGAAGTGTATGTAACGGGTAGAAGTAAATACATGTGCTAGCTGGGGAGAGAAAAAGAGAGATTTGATCTAGGATCAATGTAAAGTATCCATCCGCATATCATTATTATTTTATTCATATGCGCTTTATTATGTGTTTAGAATGCATGTTTAAGGGTGTATGATGATGAGACCTTAACAAAGATAATAAATTGGTTGCCAATTTGCACACGAAAAACCCTCGCTCAATATTAAGCGTCTTTCCTTCCATTGAGTGATTCTCACTCAAGATCCGAGACGGCATTGGTTTGTTGGCCAAAGTCAAGGCCTTTTTCTGTCGAAGATGTGTTTGAATCACGAAGGCTTTGTTCCATATCAGTGTCTTGTCCAAGTTGTGGTTTGTTGGCCAAAGTCAAGACCACTTCTTGTCCATCGACATTGATTACGAAGCTTTCCATGGTAAATGGGTTGCGCTTGACTGGGATCACTAAGTTTGTTGTGCCAAAGCCAATGCTTAGTTGATTCAGAGGAAAAAGGTTAGATAATACATTGGATGTATTGGCATATATAAGATATATGTTTCAGGCTTGGACATCCCCCTATCGGATCTAGGAATTGAATTGGATCCAATTGATCTTAGAGATCTACCTAGTTAATTATCATATAATTTGTTGGCCAAAGCCAAGATTGTGTGATATTTAACGGGATCCTAGCCCACTAGGAAACACGGTTTCCCGAGTACTCGACAGAGGGTTAGAGGCTCGCCGAAAAATAGTGGGAGGCAAGAATTGAATTTGCAATACTCGTTCAATTACTCGCCATACGCGCTCAATCACAAATTATTTCGTCGTTAGATTAAATGTTAGTTGGACTAATATTTAAATTGTTATTTTTAATTAACAGTTGGACTGTATTATAGTTGATTATATAATTGGATTATAGTAATCAATATATTTGAATTAATTAATTTCGATTTACAGTTGATTTTATAATTGGATTATTGTAATCAATGTAATTGAGGTTAATTAATTTAAATTATATTTGATTGTATAGTTGGACTATAATAATCAATATAATACAAAGTACCACAAATGGTTGATTAAATAGTTGGACTATTAGAATCAAGATAATATTGAAAGATTGGCATTTAAAACATAATCATGGGGAAAATGTGTTTAAATGGTTTAATTTTCAAATTGGGAATAATTTCAGGATGGTCCTGGAAAAATAATAAGTTAGTTTATTTGATAAAATAATGTATTAAGCCTAAGACCAGATTTAAGCATAGTAGAGCATAATCTTTGGAAGATTTATGTAATGATAACTTAAGTGCTTAATCCATTATGCTTGTCGCAGTAGACTCCTTAATTTCTGAATCAGAACTAAGGATTAGATCCTTAAAGTATGATAATGAAATTGAAGGATTTTCATGGATCTATTTTAGATCTTTGAAATACTAAATTACAATAAATAATTCTTGGAGAATTAATGACTATTCTCAAGGAGACAAAGTCAAAGTTTGCAATTAGGCAAATAGCGCAAGGCGCACCTTACTTCGATATTCTAGAAACCCGAGGCTTGGCCGAAGGCTACTTGAATGTTGAAAAGGGCAAAGGCAAAATCATTATAATCTTCTAGGAAGATAAAAGGACATATCCTAAGAAGAAATTGAAGACGAGTAAGGCTCTGACTTAAAAAATGATTGTCATAATTATGTTCACAGCTAGTTTTAAAATTGGATTTTAGATACTTAGTGTGATACATAAATATGCACTGATGTTCAGAATAATCTACTGTGAGCAGGATAATGACATCAATTGAGATAAATCTGCGAATTGAAAACGGGACAAAAGTCGCTGTTTTAACCACAGATACCTAAGTTTAGGAACTTCCCTCGGGTGTGTACCTAAATTATGAAATTGTTATAATGTAACTAGTTTGACTAGATACATTATCTTTATATCAGTGTTTGACCCGCTGCGGGTGAACCTTTATATTCTAGAACACTAAAGTGTTTTATTTTATAAAGATGATATTAAGATAAACACATTAGATGTGAATAACAGAATTTATATTTTAAATATAAATAATATCTCAAATTTATAACATGACAAATAAATAGCTCAAACTGATTTGATCAGTTAAGAAACTAATTGTGGCATATTTGTCAGGGACACTATTAAACAAGAATCGTATATCCACACTTTCGAAGAGTGGGTACTAGGACTGATTTGATTTTATTCAAATAAAGTCTACGAATCTAGTTTATTGGACAAAGTGCCTAAAACACTATTTACTTGGTAAAAGTGCTAGTGCCACCGATCTGTTAGTCCTACTTCACAGTGAAGAAAGTGGTCCTATGTATAGCTAGGCTAGATGTGGATATGAATATTTCATGACCTATACGGATGTGGCATCTCGTTATGGTTATGTGTTTCTTTTGAAACACAAATCGGAAACTTTTAAAGTTTCGACACGAAATAGACAAACAGATCGGTTAAAGTATTGAACCATCACGGTTTGACCATGATGAAAATACTTAAGCAATCAGTTTCTCGTATACTTGAAAGAGTATAGTATTCTTTCAATGAGGACTCCTCCCGGAACACGTCAGTTTGACGGTGTGTCCGAACAGGATTAACCGAATTTTTTTAGACATGATAAGGTTAATCACGAGTCGCTCTGAGCTACCATTTCCTTCAACGGATACGCTAAACAATGCATAACTTATTTTGAATAAGGTTCCATAAATATCTGTTTGACAGATAACATATTAGATATGAACGGGAAAGAAACCGGGTTCTCATTCCTGTAGATTTGGGTAAACTAGGTATATTTTTGGATGATCAAACAAGAACCCAAATTAGATAAGTGCTAAATGTAAGTTATCCTAGGGATACTATAAGTATTGTACTTATACATCTCACAAGAGAACAATTAGATTGTTTCACCATGAGATTTTCCTAAGAGGAATACTGATATGCAGTGGTAAGTGGGAGGATAGTATAACTCGATGAAAATCGGAGTAATACTGTTCAAGGCAACGAATCTTAATGGAACATAAATAGTTCATCAAGGATGAGACTATTACCAATAATCTTCAAATACACAAGAACCGCGTAGGTCGGAGTAAGAGTCAGAAAAACAACCGGGGGTATAGGTTTCTGATCTAACCTCATAAAGATGTCTATCTTATTGAGGTACACCAACTGACTACGTATGAGGAAGTGATACAAGGTATCGACTCCCTATTATGGCAAAGTGCCATAAAGTGAGAAGTGGATTCCATGTATACCAACTATGTTTAGACACTAGTTGATGTAATATAAGGCATTGTGCCTATTGGTACTAAATAAGTCTTCAAGGAAGACATACATGGATGACAACATACCATCGTACTAAGCTAGGCTTGTAGCGAAAAGGTAGGTAGAGTTATCACATTGTATTGATTACGACGAAACCTTTTACCTGTTGCCACAGCAAATCCATTTCGACAATGCTTGCTGATGCTGCATGTTTCATTATGAAATGTGGCAGATGAATGCCAAAACCGCTTTCCTTAACGGAAACCTTTCGGAGGATGTTTACAACATCCTGACGGTTTTGTCGAACCATAACAAGCAAACTAGGTTTGCAGGTTATTCGATCCATGTTTGGATTGAAGTAAGCATTAGGTTCTTGGAATTTTCGTTTTGATGTAATCATAATAGTTTATGATTTAATTCAAAACGAAAATAATTCTTGTGTATATAAGGAGGTTAGTGGGAGTGCACTGACAGTAAATGTCCTGAATAATGATGATATATCATTTCTTGGAAATGATATTCCCATAATATAATCGGTGAAAGCTTGGCTTTCATGATAACGACTATAAGTCGTAACATAGGTACTATACAATAGTATAAAGGAACAGTGAGCTGGAAATCTTCCAAGCAAGATACTGTTACCAAATAAACAACAAATGCGGGTTAATTGCAGCAGAGCTGAGGCAGCAATAGAAGCCATCTGGGTCAATAAAAATCTAATTAGATTAGATATAGTTCTGTTAGCAGCTGAGCTAGGCGTCAGCACAGGCTAAAGAATTAATGGTCTCATCGACGATCCAGATACATATTTTGATAATCATCTGATTCGTTCGAATCATACATCGCGGCGATGTGATGATCGAATAAATCGCATCAGACGATAATCATGAAAATCTTCTGACGAAAACATTTCTCAGCAATTTGAGCCAACAGTAAATAGTTCGGGTGTCAGAGACTCGAGTGACTGGCTATAGGCCAAGTGGGAGATTGTTGGACAATTATGACCCATAGCGTCACTATTTGTACAGATCATGGTGTTGTTGTACAAATTAACTATGTGACAAAGGAGATTGCACTCTTATCATTTGTGATTAGATCACCTAGATGTATAAATGATGAGAGGTCCCTGTGATTTGTTCTTGGACGGAGAATGATATGAGACAGTATCAGTCCACGAAGGATAAATCATTAAATATCCCTAGTCAGAGTATTATCGAGATTGGACATCGATAAATACGTAAAAGACTAGTATTACACTTGTGCACGTTGTGAGGGCACAACATCATAGTTCTCATATATTTGGGTATATGATACTCATGCAAGTGTAATAGGAGGTTGTCTTTTACCAATGGTACGGGAAACAGCTTCGCTCTGGATAGACCCCTGCGGAATCCCATTGGTAGTATGACCATGTGTCTATGGGAGTCTGCAATCAGGGTAGGTGTATTTGGTCTTAACCTGAGACTTGCACCGCTAATACTTGCAACAATCAATATACTTTGGTTGAGGTCGTCCAGGGCTTTAACAGGTTCTGTGTACGCCAATGCTGGGTATATTGAGAATCTTAGTGTGTTGGGTGTGATGTTAAGATGGAAGTATCACTCCAGTCATATGGAGATGATGGTCACATAGGATACGTAACTCATTCTCTTAAATGCTCGAGCTATCAGGATATTATGACTAGGTCATGTATATCCGATTATAGAGACTAGTTGCCAGACATCCGAAATGTGCTTCGTACGGGGCAGACACAATTCCAGCCCCATGCCTAGCACGTACGTGAACATCCGATACTGGATCGAAATACGCAATACTACGGTTATACTACGCTTGATATAGATTTAATATTCCTATCAGGATATTTCTGGAGAATTGGGTGGGCATGGCGCTTTGCTAGAGGCCAACCTTGTCTTGTAAATCGATACAAACATAGTACTAGGTACTTACGTGTTTGGATAGTCGACGACCATGTTTACTGCCAACATATCCAGGGATCTCATGGGTCGCTTCCCAAAGATTCACCGATGATGTATGACTCGCACTTTAATTAATCTGGGATTAATTTGAAGAGAGAGAAAATTAATCTGGGATTAATTACGGAGATAGTTTATCTGGGATAAAATATTAATTAAAGAGGAACGGAGAACGATTAATTGGAATTAATCGATGAAATAATATATTGATATATTATACGAAATTGGATTTCGACGCGAAATTAAAATTAGATTTTAATTCGGGCGAACGAATTAATTTAGAATTAATTCGTTAGCGACGTGAATAGTGATTTTGCTAGGGGTAATCGTTTAATTGCGTCGCGACGGAAATTCGTTAATTTGGAATTAGCGAACCCGATCCTGGGATTATTTACGAGCGCATTCGCATTTCGAATTCGAGTGCGCACGCAAGTCAAATCGTGCGTCAAATCGTTAGTCAAATCAAGCATCAAATCAAATGTCACTTTGAGTGATGTGACAAGTTGTCACTTGATTTGATTGATTGATGTAGTAGTTGAAAAGCTTATTGCTTTTTGGCTTTTGACTTTTGGTTTTTGGAAAATTGAAAAGTAGTAAATGGTTTATTTTATTTTTGGAAAATATATAAACCAAAATACATTTTTCTTTTTTCATTCTCTCTCACACTTCACGGTTTCTAGGAAACCTTTCTTCCCTCCATTTTCTCTTCTCCATCTCACGGCTCACTGCCGATTTCTTCCTCAAATTTTTGGTTTGACCGAAAATAAAGGAAGATGAAGAAGTGCTAGCACACCTTGGTTATACATATGTGATAGGGAAACTAACACATGAGCTTGGAATCAATTTTGGAGCTTGAAGCTTGGAGCTTCCATGATGTCTCCCATGGCCGAATCTTGGAGGACTTTCACAGCCCAAAACCGAGCACCACTGCAGTTCAAAGAGACCAAAACCGAGCTTCATGGAGGAGGCCAAGTGGTTTTGTTCTCGCATCTCAAACCGTTCAATGTGAGTATGTATTCCGCCTTACTTCTTTGATTTATTCATGCGAATTCTTGCTTGATTTCATGATCTTGGGACCTAATTAGAAACCAACAATGGTATCTATGAGCTTTGATCAAGCATGAAAAAGTTAGGGTTTGAAATTGGTAAAATCAATTGAAGCATGATTTGGTTGAATTGATTGATTAAGTATGCTTGTATGTTGATTAATGAAGTTGTGTATGTTCAATTTCATGAAATTGGATTGGATCCATTTTTCTCCAAATTTTTGGGCATGGCCGAAAATTGAGACCCTAATATCTTGGTGATTTTTTGTTTATTTGATCATTGGATGACTTAAAACAATAGGATAATGTTGTTTTGAAGTTCAATTGGATTGAATTTTGTTTTGGAACATTTTTCCCTTTAAAAGTAGGCTTGGCCGATTCAAGTAACATGAAATTTATTGTGATTTTTTTTGTTTTGATTCATTGATGAGTTGAATTGTTTGGGAAATGATGATTGAGGATTCAATTGGATTGAAACCGAATCGGATTGAAAAAACCCTAATTACCGAGACTTTAAGCATGTAAATTGGGTTTGATTTTGATTGAATTGTGTTGGACACTATTTTTTGTTAAAGTGCATGATTAATTATGCTAATGATGTTTTAGAAATATTAATTGGTGGTTAATTGTGTATTACACTTAGGTTAATTAATTATGGAATTTGGAATTTTATAAATTAATTAATTGGGCTTGTTTTTGGATTTGGGCCTTAAAGGTTGTAATTGGACTTTTGGGCTTGGTTTTACCAAGTTAGGTTTAGGCCAATTCGGTTGGATCCAATTGGGCCCAAAACCGCATCCAAAAAGTCCAATTATGACTTAACGAACCTTAATTTAATTTAATTGGGCCTAATGGGCCAAAATTAATTTATGGGCTTATGGGGTAAATCCCGGATTGGATTTTGGTTATTCAGTTTGACCCGAGTTGACCAAAAGTCACGCCTTAAAGAAATTAATTAAAAGCCCTTGGACTTTAATTAAATAAACATTAGATGTTAATCGGGTTTTTAGAGCCGTTGCGATTAAATTTGGAATTTAAGGTCGTAAAGGTTCGTTAATAAAAGTGTAATATTTAATTTGGAATTAAATAGTGAATTAGTATTAAATACAAATTGAATTGGTTTAATTTTGTAGTTTAATTAATTCAAGATTCGTACTTTGAGTACTTATTCGCAAAACGAGTTTGACTCGCGCAAAAATCAAATCGTTGTTTGAACATTGGATGATCACTAATTATCAGATTAATTAATTGGATTAGATTGATTGATAACATGCTTGTATGAATATATGGTTGCGATGCATGAATAATGTATATCAGATGGATATTAGTCGGTGGGACAATTTTGGAAATTATAATAAATTTGATTTATTAATTGGCCCCGCGTGTCCAGCCTTATCACCTCTATACTCTTTGTATTCTCTTCTCACCTATTCCCCTCAATGTAAATGAGGTTTCTTTAGAAGTGTAATGTAACAGGTAGAAGTAAATACATGTGCTACCTGGGGAGAGAAAAAGAGAGATTTGATCTAGGATCAATGTAAAGTATCCATCCGCATATCATTATTATTTTATTCATATGCGCTTTATTATGTGTTTAGGCATGTTTAAGGGTGTATGATGATGAGACCTTAACAAAGATAATAAATTGGTTGCCAATTTGCACGCGAGAAACCCTCGCTCAATATTAAGCGTCTTTCCTTCCATTGAGTGATTCTCACTCAAGATCCGAGACGGCATTGGTTTGTTGGCCAAAGTCAAGGCCTTTGTCTGTCGAAGATGTGTTTGAATCATGAAGGCTTTGTTCCATATCAGTGTCTTGTCCAAGTTGTGGTTTGTTGGCCAAAGTCAGACCACTTCTTGTCCATCGACATTGATTACGAAGCTTTCCATGGTCAATGGGTTGCGCTTGACTGGGATCACTAAGTTTGTTGTGCCAAAGCCAAGGCTTAGTTGATTCAGAGGAAAAAGGTTAGATAATACATTGGATGTTTTGGCATATATAAGATATATGTTTCGGGCTTGGACGTCCCCCTACCGGATCTAGGAATTGGATTGGATTCAATTGATCTTAGAGATCTACCTAGTTAATTATCATAAATTTGTTGGCCAAAGTCAAGATTGTGTGATATTTAACGGGATCCTAGCCCACTAGGAAACACGGTTTCCCGAGTACTCGACAGAGGGTTAGAGGCTCGCCGAAAAATAGTGGGAGGCAAGAATTGAATTTGCAATACTCGTTCAATTACTCGCCATACGCGCGCTCATCACAATTATTTCGTCGTTAGATTAAATGTTAGTTGGACTAATATTTAAATTGTTATTTGTAATTAACAGTTGGACTGTATTATAGTTGATTATATAATTGGATTATAGTAATCAATATATTTGAATTAATTAATTTCGATATACAGTTGATTTTATAATTGGATTATAGTAATCAATGTAATTGAGGTTAATTAATTTAAATTATATTTGATTGTATAGTTGGACTATAATAATCAATATAATACAAAGTACCACAAATCGTTGATTAAATAGTTGGACTATTAGAATCAAGATAATATTGAAAGATTGGCATTTAAAACATAATCCTGGGGAAAATGTGTTAAATGGTTTAATTTTCAAATTGGGAATAATTTTAGGATGGTCCTGGAAAAATAATAAGTTATTTATTTGATAAAATAACGTATTAAGCCTAAGCCCGGAGTTAAGCAAATAGTAGAGCATAATCTTTGGAAGATTTATGTAATGATAACTTAAGTGCTTAAACCATTATGCTTGTCGCAGTAGACTCCTTAATTTCTGAATCAGAAATAAGGACTAGATCCTTAAAGTATGATAATGAAATTGAAGGATTTTCATGGATCTATTTTAGATCTTTGAATACTAAATTGCAATAAATAATTCTTGGAGAATTAATGACTATTCTCAAGGAGACAAAGTCAAAGTTTGCAATTAGGCAAATAGCGCAAGGCGCACCTTACTTCGATATTCTAGAAACCCGAGGCTTGGCCGAAGGCTACTGGAATGTTGAAAAGGGCAAAGGCAAAATCATTAAATCTTCTAGGAAGATAAAAGGACATATCCTAAGAAGGAATTGAAGACGAGCAAGGCTCTCACTTCAAAAATGATTGTCATAATTATGTTCACAGCTAGTATTAAAATTGGATTTTAGATACTTAGTGTGATACATAAATATGCACTGATGTTCAGAATCTGCTGTGAGCAGGATATGACATCAATTGAGATAAATCTGCGAATTGGAAACGGGACAAAAGTCGCTGTTTTAACCACAGATACCTAAGTTTAGGAACTACCCTCAGGTGTGTACCTAAATTAGGAAATTGTTATAATGTAACTAGTTTGACTAGATACATTATCTTTATATCAGTGTTTGACCCGCTGCGGGTGAACCTTTATATTCTAGAACATTAAAGTGTTTAATTTATAAAGATGATATAAGATAAACACATTAGATGTGAATAACATAATTTATATTTTGAATATAAATAATATCTCAAATTTATAACATGACAAATAAATAGCTCAAACTGATTTGATCAGTTAAGAAACTAATTGTGGCATAGTTGTCAGGGACACTATTAAACAAGAATCTTATATCCACACTTTCGAAGAGTGGGTACTAGGACTGATTTGATTCTATTCAAATAAAGTCTACGAATCTAGTTTATTGGACAAAGTGCCTAAAACACTATTTACTTGGTAAAAGTGCTAGTGCCACCGATCTGTTAGTCCTAATTCATAGTGAAGAAAGTGGGCCTATGTCTAGCTAGGCTAGATGTGGATATGAATATTTCATGACCTATACGGATGTGGCATCACGTTATGGTTATGTGTTTCTTTTGAAACACAAATCGGAAACTTTTAAAGTTTCGACACGAAATAGACAAACAGATCGGTTAAAGTATTGAACCATCACGGTTGACCATGATGAAAATACTTAAGCAATCTGTTTCTCGTATACTTGAAAGAGTATAGTATTCTTTCAATGAGGACTCCTCCCGGAACACGTCAGTTTGACGGTGTGTCCGAACAGGATTAATCGAATTTGGTTAGACATGATAAGGTTAATCACGAGTCGCTCTGAGCTACCATTTCCTTCAACGGATACGCTAAACAGTGCATAACTTATTTTTAATAAGGTTCCATAAATATCTGTTTGACAGATAACATATTAGATATGAACGGGAAAGAAACCGGTTTCTCATTCCTGTAGATTTGGGTAACTAGGTATATGTTTGGATGATACCAAACAAGAATCCAAATTAGATAAGTGCTAAATGTAAGTTATCCTAGGGATACTATAAGTATTGTACTTATACATCTCACAAGAGAACAATTAGATTGTTGCTCACCATGAGATTTTCCTAAGAGGAATACCGATATGCAGTGGTAAGTGGGAGGATAGTATAACTCGATGAAAATCGGAGTAATACTGTTCAAGGCACCGAATCTTAATGGAACATAAATAGTTCATCAAGGATGAGACTATTCCAATAATCTTCAATACACAAGAACCGCGTAGGTCGGAGTAAGAGTCAGAAAACAACCTGGGGTATGGGTTTCTGATCTCACCTCATAAAGTTGTCTATCTTATTGAGGTACACCAACTGACTACGTATGAGGAAGTGATACAAGGTATCGACTCCCTATTATGGCAAAGTGCCATAATGAGAAGTGGATTCCATGTATACCAACTATGTTTAGACACTAGTTGATGTACCGTAAGGCATTGTGCCTATTGGTACTAATAAGTCTTCAAGGAAGACATACATGGATGGCAACATACCATCGTACTAAGCTAGGCTTGTAGCGAAAAGGTAGAGTTATCAACATTGTGTTGATTACGACGAAACCTTTTACCTGTTGCCACAAAGCAAATCCATTTCGACAATGCTTGCTGATGCTGCATGTTTCATTTATGAAATTGTGGCAGATGAATGCCAAAACCGCTTTCCTTAACGGAAACCTTTCGGAGGATGTTTACAACATCCTGACGGTTTTGTCGAACCATAACAAGCAAACTAGGTTTGCAGGTTATTCGATCCATGTTTGGATTGAAGCAAGCATTAGGTTCTTGGAATTGTCGTTTTGATGTAATCATAATAGTTTATGATTTAATTCAAAACGAAAATAATTCTTGTGTATATAAGGAGGTTAGTGGGAGCGCACTGATAGTAAATGTCCGGAATAATGATGATATATCATTTATTGGAAATGATATTCCCATAATATAATCGGTGAAAGCTTGGCTCTCATGATAACGACTATAAGTCGTAACATAGGTTCTATACAATAGTATAAAGGAACTGTGAGCTGGAAATCTTCCAAGCAAGATACTGTTACCAAATAAACAACAAATGCGGGTTAATTGCAGCAGCTGAGGCAGCAATAGAAGCCATCTGGGTCAATAATAAATCTAATTAGATTAGATATAGTTCTGTTAGCAGCTGAGCTAGGCGTCAGCACAGGCTAAAGAATTAATGGTCTCATCGACGATCCGGATACTTATTTTGATAATCATCTGATTCGTTCGGATCATACATCGCGGTGATGTGATGATCGAATAAATCGCATCAGACGATAATCATGAAAATCCGCTGACGAAAACATTTCTCAGCAATTTGAGCCAACAGTACATAGTTCGGGTGTCAGAGACTCGAGTGACTGGCTATAGGCCAAGTGGGAGATTGTTGGACAATTATGACCCATAGCGTCACTATTTGTACAGATCATGGTGTTGTTGTACAAATTAACTATGTGACAAAGGAGATTGCCTCTTATCATTTGTGATTAGATCACCTAGATGTATAAATGATGAGAGGTCCCTGTGATTTGTTCCTGGACGGATAATGATATGAGACAGTATCAGTCCACGAAGGATAAATCATTAAATATCCCTAGTCAGAGTATTATCGAGATTGGACATCGATAAATACGTAAAAGACTAGTATTACACTTGTGCACGTTGTGACGGCACAACATCATAGTTCTCATATATTTGGGTATATGATACTCATGCAAGTGTAATAGGAGGTTGTGTTTTATACCGATGGTACGGGAAACAGCTTCGCTCTGGATAGACCCCTGCGGAATCCCATTGGTAGTATGACTATGTGTCTATGGGAGTCTGCAATCAGGGTAGGTGTATTTGGTCTTAACCTGAGACTTGCACCGCTAATACTTGAGACAATCAATATACTTTGGTTGAGGTCGTCCAGGGCTTTAACAGGTTCTGTGTACGCCAATGCTGGGTATATTGAGAATCGTAGTGTGTTGGGTGTGATGTTAAGACGGAAGTATCACTCCAGTCATATGGAGATGATGGTCACATAGGATACGGAACTCGTTCTCTTAAATGCTCGAGCTATCAGGATATTATGACTAGGTCATGTATATCCGATTATAGAGACTAGTTGCCAGACATCCGATATGTGCTTCGTACGAGGCAGACACAATTCCAGCCCCAGGCCTAGCACGTGAACATCCGATACTGGATCGAAATACGCAATACTACGTATACTACACTTGATATAGATCTAATATTCCTATAAGGATATTTCTGGAGAATTGGGTAGGCATGACGCTTTGCTAGAGGCCAACCTTGTCTTGTAAATCGGTACAAACGTAGTACTAGGTACTTACGTGTTTGGATAGTCTGACGACCATGTTTACTGCCAACATATCCAGGGATCTCATGGGTCGCTTCCCAAAGATTCACCGATGATGTATGACTCGCACTTTAATTAATCTAGGATTAATTTGATGAGAGAGAAAATTAATCTGGGATTAATTACGAAGATATTTTATCTGGGATAAAATATTAATTAATGGGAGAGAGATGATTAATTTGGAATTAATCGATGAAATAATATATTTGATATATTATACGAAATTGGATTTCGACGCGGAATTAAAATTAGATTTTAATTCGGGCGAACGAATTAATTTAGAATTAATTCGTTAGCGACGTGAATAGTGATTTCGCTAGGCGTAATCGTTTAATTGCGTCGCGACGGAAAATTCATTAATTTGGAATTAGCGAACTCGAGCCCGGGATTATTTACGAGCGCATTCACTTTTCGAATTCGAGTGCGGCACGCAAGTCAAATCGTGCGTCAAATCGTTAGTCACATCAAACGTCAAATCAAATGTCACTTTGAGTGATGTGACAAGTGTCACTTGATTTGATTGATTGATGTAGTAGTTGAAAAGCATTATTGCTTTTGGCTTTTGACTTTTGGATTTTTGG
Organism: Zanthoxylum bungeanum; assembly: GCA_019454045.1. NCBI lineage: Eukaryota > Viridiplantae > Streptophyta > Magnoliopsida > Sapindales > Rutaceae > Zanthoxylum > Zanthoxylum bungeanum. Next base: position 48,207 of record SKCR01052801.1, read on the forward strand.
AAATTTGAAAAGTAGTAAATGGTTTATTTTATTTTTGGAAAATATATAAACCAAAATACATTTTTCTTTTTTCATTCCACTCTCCACTTTCACACGGTTTCTAGGAAACCTTTCTTCCCTCCATTTTCTCTTCTCCCTCTCACGGCTCACTGCCGATTTCTCCTCAAATTTCTGGTTTGACCGAAAATAAAGGAAGATGAAGAAGTGCTAGCACACCTTGGGTTTACATAGGTGATAGGGAAACTAACACATGAGCTTGGAATCAATTTTGAGCTTGAAGCTTGGAGCTTCCATGGTGTCCTCCCATGGCCGAATCTTGGAGGACTTTCACAGCCTAAAACCGAGCACTACTGCAGTTCAAAGAGACCAAAACCGAGCTTCATGGAGGAGGCTAAGTGGTTTTGTTCTTCGCATCTCAAACCGTTCAATGTGAGTATGTATTCTGCCTTACTTCTTTGATGTATTCATGCGAATTTCTTGCTTGATTTCATGATCTTGTGACCTAATTAGAAACCAACAGTAGGTGTTGGAATATGGATTGTTTCCCTGTCTGTTGAAATTGATGACATAATTCACCGTCTCTTCGTGTTGGTTTGTCTCTGGTACTCCTCCATATAGTGAACTTGTTGATCCAGTATTGCCTTGCATGCAAAGCGTTTCCATGAATTTGCATATCTGATCCAGCTTGGCATTCATTGTTGTGTTGGCTCAAACTTCATAAATTCCAGCAATTCTTTGGATCATGCTCATTTCTGTTGGCCACAAGGAATTGTTGTTGGCCATTTCTTCAATTAAATCACAGGCCTGATCTTCTCCTTTCTCCATTAAAGCTCCTCTAGCTGCAGCATCAATTGTGGTTCTCATTATTCAAGAAAGTCCATTATAGAAGGTTTGGACTTGTAGCCACTTTGCAATCTCATGATGAGGACATTTCCGGAGTAAATATTTGTACATTTCCCAAGCTTCGCGGAGGGATTCTGAGTCATGTTGCACAAAGGATGTGATGCAATTCCTTAGCTTTGCAGTTCTGGCTGGTGGAAAATACTTTGCAAGGAATTTGGTGGCTAGAGTTTTCCAATTTATGATGGATCTTCAGTTGTATGCCCCCCAAACTGAACTGACTGCTGTATCATCTGAATGCATGTTTTGATGTCACACGCATTTGCTGGTAAGGGAGGAAGTACAATACAGGAAATGAAGCCGTCAACCACCGGAATAGTTCTGTCTCGAATGGGAATTTGTGGTGCAACTTCCAAAGGTTTAGGTTCCATGTTGATTAGTGCATCTTGGCCTTCTTGCATTTCCCTTCTCAACTTTCTGATGGTTCTTTTAGTTTCAGGGTCAAGCAGTAGGATTTCAAAGCTTCTGGTTCGTGTAACCCAATTAATCATATGTATATGTCAACCAAGTTACCTGAATTCATTAAGATTAAGTTCCAATTGTGGCTACCCCCGCCCGATAGGTATATGTCTATCCTCTAAGGAAATCTATTAAAGGGTTATCTATCCTCAAAGAAGATCGTGGGCTATTAAGTCTAAGGCTGAAACCTAAAATTCCTCCATCAAGTTTATTTTAAGTTTACCAGATCAATCTTATTAATAGCCAGTTAACAAGAAGCATTAAGCTTAAGACTTAATAAATAAACCTTTATATTAACAAAACTATAAAATAACCCTTTATAAACCGGTGATATTGGAATTCATCACAACCCCAGATAACGAACTTAGTTACAACACATATCTAAGGCTAATAAAAGCTTAAATAAAATAAAAAACAAAGTAAATGATGGAAATTAAATAAAGTAAATGCTGGAAGTAAATGCTGGAAAGTAAATGCTGGAAATTTAAAAATGTAAAAGTACAATAAAAGAAAATGCTGGGGGTTAGAGGATCCACTTTTATTACTACTAATTTAGATATCTCCCTTATTATAATATATTAACTTTACGTGATATTACCAACCGACCATATAGGCAATATCCTGATTAAATCGAATTTATAAGTAACTCCAACCGACCATACAGGCGGTATCTAGTTTAGTCAGGTTAAAACCAATTTTATAATTAAGTCCAACCGATCATAAATGTGGTATCCTCATTAAGTCAGGTTTTAAATAGTTTATATATTATAATTAAGGGAGATTAATCTAAATATTAGTAATAAAAGCTTTACCTTTCACCCCAGCAGGAGGGAGTTACCTCATCATTACTGAAAAGTAAAGAAAGGAAAATACTATTGCGTAAAAGTAAATGAAATTAAATACAGAAAGTAAAGACTGAAAAGTAAATGAAAGAAAGTGCTAATGCGAAAATTAAATACTGAAAGCTGTAAATAAACAAATAAGATACAATCTTCTTAGTATTCTTAAGGAATTCCTTAGAAGAAAGTATGAAATGAATTCTGAAATTCGGCCTCAATTTATAGGTAAAATTTTGCCTCACACGTCGCGACGCATGGAACATTACGCGTCGTGACGCGCCGTTGATCTTCGACACATAGCACAGGCTTTGCGAAGATTATGACACGTGGCAGGCGACCGTCAAAAGCTGAATTATTGGCTGACGTAAGTGCTGATGTGGCAATGATGATTGTTGGCAGCATGTGATGATGACACGTGTCCGGCGCACGTTAGCAGATGTTGACATGTGGCAGACGCACTTTAGCAAGTGCGCATTTTAGAAAAAACTTCTCTGATTGGTCCACGTGTCTGTTGCATGTCAGAAATCTCCAGCGCACGTGAGCAAAAGGCGCATTTTAGCATGGCTCATATTAGCAAAACGGTGCATTTTAGTAGGAAAATTACATTTTTGCCATTTTTGTCAGTTTTTCACTATTTTGGCCCCAAATTGCCTCCAGAGAGTCCTGTTATTTTATTTATCTACAAAATATCACAAAACACTTGAAAATATTTACAAAACTCAAGAAACTATACAAAATATTAAGTTAAAGGAGTGAGAAATAGTGATCTATTTACCACTCATCATGGAGCTGCAAAGACTATATAAGTTGAAGGCCATCTAGAAATCCCACCACGGTTGGTACTACCTCTCCTTTTACGCCGACGTCCCCGCCCTCATTACCTAGCTCCCCCAAACTAACAAGAACTTCAAAGACCCATGGTTCTGGGCCACGGGTGACTGGGGCCGATCTCGGTCGACAAGTTTTGAAGAGATAGACGTCCCAAATGTCTTCTCAGCAAGAGGTGAGCCCTTAGTTTATTTTCCTAATTCATGGAAAAAATACTAACTCCCCAAACCTTTTCATCCTGCTCGAGAGATCCTCCCAAGTCAGCCATGAGGTCCGGACCAGGATTAAAAGGGCCCGGAATTTTGCTGGCCCTTGGAGGAAAATCAACAACGATGCTGCCTTTGTAGAATCAGGACTTATCCAGAACACACCTCCACAGGCTCTAGGTCGATTAGGTAGCTACCATCTAACCTTTTAACAAATCCATTGTGCTCAGCTCAAACATGAATGAAGTTACCCGTATTTAGAAAACTGACCATGCTCTATGCCGTGTATTCTGCGGGAATGACGAAACCGGCTAAATACCTAGGGCAGATCGAGGGTCTGACCAAGAGGACCGGTCAAGGTGAATCCGGAAGTTCTCGGCAGCGGTTGACCACTCCGATTCCTGCGTAGGCTAAGGGAAAAGCCAAATTGATTGCCCGTCCGTCGGCACTTCCTTAAACTACTCTCACAGAGGCGGCACCGAGCCTAAAGGTTTAACCATCTTCTGCCTCATCCAGGCCTGCGAGTAATCGCCACCGTGTTCTCGGAGAAGAAATAGTCAAGCTCCAAGAGGAGGAAGAAGAAGACCAGCCTCTTACCAGGAAGTCTGCTGCTCGGAGGGAGAGATGAACTGCTGAGGTTCCTCCAAGACCGGGAAATGAGGGGTAGTGCTGGGGTGGATGACCTTACTGAGAAGGTCCGGGATGCGACGTCCCATATGGTTCCTGCGATAAACATGCTGGACGAGACAGTGCCACCCGAGCGGATCCCAAAATTCGAGGACATCTCCCCCGAGGAAGTGATTTCCAATTCTCTGCCCGAGTCATCAAGGTAAACATTCTTCCCTGTTTCTGTTCTTTATTTTTCTTGACGAATTCAAATCTCTTCCTTCTCTCTTGCAGATGGGCTATGTAATGGCTCGGAAAAAAGATTTGCTGATGAGCCTACTATCCGAGGGGGGTCAGGTGTAGAGGTTCCAATCTCAGATTACGGAGCGGGAGGCCGAGCTGGCCAGAAAGGAATAATATCTGAGGCAGGTCGTGGCCGAGGTGGCCAGAAAGGAGAAATAATACCAAATGCTTAGACAGGCCGCGACCGAGGCCACTGCATTGAACGATTCCCTCTGCAATACCTCCACCATTGCGAAGAAGAAAATGGAGGCCGCCGAGGAGGAAGCCAAATTGCCGAGGTGGGAGGTGACAAGCTCGGATTCTAAGCTCAAGGCGGCAATCAAAGAGAGGGATCAGGCTCGGGATGACCTGAAAAATCGAGTGGCCCAACTAGAAGACGAGCTGGAGAATGCCAAGCTTGAAGAGGTCAGTGACTGTGCTAAAATCATTCCAATGCTGATGCCCGGGGTGGACATGGGTCCTGCCCACGTCGCCATCTAATTATGCAAAGGGAACCTATCGGAGGACGAAGCTGTTGCACTGCTCACCCCTCCTCCGGAACAGATTTAGGATCCTGAACCCATATCTGTTGTGCCCATGTCCTCCTACCGAGCCTGTACCAGAGATCTTGCCACTCGGACCCGATCAAGAAGATTCGGTTGCCCCTGTGCGGGATGATGAATGAAGGTGACCCTAAGGGGGCGCTGTGTAACAAACAATACAATTATATTTTGTAATAACATTTACACTTTCCTTTCTCATGTTTATCTCAGAATGCTTCATTTCATGTCTTCCATACTTAGCATAGCTTCCGCTTTTATCATGCTAATTTGCTCTTCCAAATCTGAATGTGAGAAGAAGTTCCGATCCCGATCAATTTAGATCCGGCCATGAGGGGAATAATCCGTTCCCAAGCCAATGATAATCCTCTCGATGGGATGTAACCCGACCCCGAGCTAACAATAAACTTGGCTCCGATGGGATGTTACCTCCTCGGACCAATAGGAATCCGGCTGTGGAGGAAATGATCCGACTCCATGCCGATGATAAGTCTCTCGGTGGGACGTAACCTGACCCCGAGGGAACACTTGGCTCCGAGGGAATTTTACCTCCCCGTACCAATATGAATCCGGTAATGGGGGAAATGATCTGACCCCATGCCGATGATAAGCCTCTCGGTGGGACGTAACCCGACCCCAAGGTAGTGGAACAGATGGCTCCGAGGGAATGTTACATGTTGGACAGTTATGGCCCATAACATCACTATTTGTACAGATTATGGTTTTGTTGTACAAATTAACTATGTGACAAAGGAAATTGCTCTTTTATCATTTGTAATTAGATTACCTAGATGTATAAATGATAAAATGTCCATATGATTAGTTCCGGATTGAGATGATATGAGAGAGTATCAATCCACGAAGGTTTAATCATTAAATATCCCTAGTCGTAGTATTATCGAGATTGAACATCGATAATGCGGAATAGACTAGTATTACACTTGTGCGCGTTGTGAGAGCATAACAGCATAGTTCTAATATATTTGGGTATAAGATACTCATGCAAGTGTAATAGGAGGTTGTGTTTACCGATGGTACGGAAACAGCTTCGCTCTGGATAGACCCCTCGGAATTCCATTGGTAGTATGACTATGTGTCTATGGAAGTCCGAATCAGGGTAGGTGTATTTGGTCTTAACCTGAGACTTGCACCGCTAATACTTGCGACAATCAATATACTTTGGTTTTGGTCGTCCAGGGCTTTAACAGGTTATGTGTACGCCTCTTCTGGGTATATTGAGAATCGTAGTGTATTGGGTGTGATGTCGAGATGGAAGTATCACTCTAGTCATAGTGGAGATGATGATCATGTATGATACAGAACTGGTTCTCTTATATGCTGCAGCTATCGGGATATTATGACTAGGTCATGTTTATCCGATTATAGAGACTAGTTACCAGAGATCCGATATGTGCTTCGTACGGGGCAGACACATTTCCAGCCCCAGGCCTTGCACATGACATCCGATACTGGATCGAAATACGCAATACTACGTATACTACGCCTGATATAGATCACATATTCCAGTAAGAATATTTCTGGAGAATTGGGTAGGCACGGTTCTTTGCTAGAAGCCAACCATGTCTTGTAAATCGGTAAAAATGTAGTACTAGGTACGTACGTGTTCGGATAGTCTGACGACCGGATTTACTGCCAATATATCCGGGGATCTCATGGGTCGCTTCCCGAAGATTCACTGATGACGTATGACTCACACTTTATTAATCTGGGATTAATTTGATGAGAGAGAAAATTAATCTGGGATTAATTACGGAGATATTTTATCTGGGATAAAATATTATTAAAGAGAGAGAATGATTAATTTGGAATTAATCGATAAAATAATATATTCGATATATTATACGAAATTGGATTTCGACGCGGATTTGAAATTAGATTTTAATTCGGGCAAACGAGTTAATTTAGAATTAATTCACAAGCGACGTTAATAGTAATTTTGCTAGGCAAAGTTATTTAATTAAATTAGATTTAATTTCGTCGCAACAGAAAATTCGTTAATTCGGAATTAGCGAACCCGAGCCCAGGAGTGTTTGCGGGCGCACTCGCATTTCGAATTCAAGTGCGGCCCACAAATCACATCAAGCGTCACATCACTCGTCATTCAAGTGATGGATGTCTTGTCACTTTGAGTGATTGACAACCAGTCACTATTCATTGATTGATGTAAGTGGTTGTATGGCTTTATTGCTTGTACTTTTGGAATTTGAATTTGTGTATTAGGTTTTTGGAAAACCAAATACACAAACAAATCTCATCTTCCTCACATCTTCTCTCTCTCTCACGGCCTAGGGCCATGTTTTCTTCTTTCTCCAATTTTTTGCTAGGCCGAAAATAACAAGAAGTGAAAAGGAAAATTTGTGGCAATTTTTCCAATGCTAGCACATGAAGGGTCATCCAAAGGTGATAGGGAAACCTATTTATGAGTAGACCCGGCCAAGGTTCCGGTTCAGGATCGGAACCGAACCGTTCGGTTCCAGCGGTTCCAACCGGAAGTAAAAAAAAAAATTTTATTTTCTTGGAACCGTAAGGTTCCACAAGTAAATCTCAATTTTTTAATTAATAATAATGACTTAATGAGGTTTAAAATTGTAATACTAAAACATGAATGTCCACATCCTTTTTATAACCAACTCTTGGTTATTGACTTCTTTATATAAGCGATGTGGGACACAATAGCCAAGTAACAAATATCCCACATCGCTTATATAAAGAAAGCACTAGCCAGAGTTGGCTATAAAAGGATTATATGTTAAAAGAATTTTATAAAAAAAGGATTCTATAAAAATGATGTGATAGTATGAAAAAACATTACGATTATAGAATTTTTTTTATTTTTTAAAATTTATTATTAAAAAAAAAAAAAAAACCGGAAGGGGAACCGTAAACAGAACCGGAACCGAACGGTTCGGTTCCGGTTCGGTTTACGGTTCCGGTTCCACTTAAGTGTGGAACCGGAACCGAACCGGAATTAACCGGTTCGGTTCCGGTTCCACACTTGTGGAACCGGGAACCGGCCGGTTCGGTTCAGTTCCGAACCGGAACCGAACCGGCGGCCAGGTCTATTTGTGAGTATGGAATCACCAAATGAAGCTTGGAGCTTGGAGATCCATCAATGGAGGTTGACCGAAAATGACAAGGAGCACAAAATGCCCACTGCCGAGAGCTTCTAGGAGGAGCAAAAGGATTTTGTGTTCGTCGCATCGCATAACCGATCAATGTAAGTATGATTCCGCCGTAATTCTTGATGTATTCATACATGTTTCTTGCTTGATAATGATCATTGGGACTAATTATAAACCCAACATTACCTCCCCGGACCAATAGGAATCCGACCATAGGGGAAATGATTCGACCACATGCCGATGATAAGCCTCTCGGTGAGCCGTAACCCGACCCCGAGGTAGTGGAACACTTGGCTCCAAGGGAATGTTACCTCCCCGGACCAATAGGAATCTGGCCATGGGGGAAATGATCCGACCCCATGCCGATGATAAGCCTCTCGGTAGGACGTAACCCGACCTCGAGGTAGTAGAACACTTGGCTCCGAGGGAATGTTACCTCCTCGGACCAATAGGAATCCGGCCATGGGGGAGATGCTCCGACCCCATATCGATGATGAGCCTCTCGATGGGACGTAACCCGACCCCGAGATAGTAGAACACTTGGCTCCGAGGGAATTTTACCTCCCCGGACCAATAGGAATCCGACCATGAGGGAGATGCTCCGATCCCATGCCGATGATAAGCCTCTCGGTGGGGCGTAACACGACCCCGAGGTAGTGAAACAAATGGCTCCGAGGGAATGTTACCTCCCCAGACCAATATAAATCCGGCCATGAGAGAAATAATCTGACCTCATGCCGATGATAAGCCTATCGGTGGGACGTAACCCGACCCTGAGGTAGTGAAACACTTAGCCTCGGCAGAACGAATCCTGCCCCGAGCTGGTGGAACAAATAGCCTTGGCGGAACGAATCCCGCCCCGAGCTGATGGAATAAATAGCCTCGGCGGAACGAATCCAGCCCCAAGCTGGTGGAACAGATAGCCTCGGCGGAATGAATCCAACCCCGAGCTGGTGGAACATATAGCCTCGGTGGAACGAATCCAGCCCCGAGCTAGTGGAACAGATATCCTCGGCAGAACGAATCCAGCCCCGAGCTGGTGGAACATATTACGTCGGCGGAACGAATCCAACCCCGATCTGGTGGAATATATAGCCTCGGCGGAATGAATCTAGCCTGGAGCTAGTGGAACATATGAGACTTAATTGCGAGGGAAGAAATTTCAACTTCCGAAGCTCCGCGGATCCCAGTGCAAGCGTCCTTTTTCCGGACATCAGCAAAAATATAAAGTGGAAACATGACAAGGTTAGAATATCGGAGGTGAATTAGCACATACTCCACACAGACCCAAAAAGATAACAACTCGGGGGCCCCGAGGCAGCATCCTGCCTGGTGCCTCCCAAAATAGCAATTCTAAACCTTATAATTCAGCGTCCCGGCCAGTCGGGCTACGAATCGGTGATTGGCCAAAACCATGGGGGCAGAAACCACCCCATGCTGGGCGGGTCTAGAGTCTTGAAACGCTCTGAGGGCAGAAACCTCCTCATGCTATGCTTCTCCTGATCCGAGGAGGTTAGGCAGATAACTCACGGGGGAAGAAACCTCCCCGTGTTCACCATCCATAAGGTTGCAGGAGTCACGGAGGCATTTGGGCCTTCCCCACGCTATGCACATGGTGTTTCTCAACGGGACTCAACAGCCAACTCACCAGCCAACTCGCAGGGGCAGAAACCTCTTTGGGTCCGGTTTACCCGAGGTCACAAGAGTCATGGAGGCCATTCAGCCTTCCCCATGCCATGCGCCATGTGGTTCTCAACGGGATTCACCAGCCAACTCGCAGGGGAAGAAACCTCCATGGGTCCGGTTTACCCGAGCTGCTCCTCAAAAATGCGAGTCATGGGGTAGTAACGCTCCGGCCTTGGGGATTTGATAATGACACCCGGGATTGGCATGCCACGAGGGGTTAGCGCTTTTCCCACATGTACTCCATCCCTTGATGCGTTCTGGATCCTCAAAGGAGAAATGAGCTAGGTCGTAACACTTCCGCCCGAGGGTTTGATAATGACACCTGGGATTGGAGTGCCACGGGCTTGGTGCCATTCCCATCTACCGTACCGAGCACCCTTTCGCATCGAGCACATCCCAAGAATATTGAACATGGCTTTCGCATTCAATTAATAAACAAGTAAAGTGGACAAGTTTTTTAATTCAAAAGAGAAAGTCTTATTCATATTCAAGGGACCTACTGCCATTCTTACAACCTTTGCGGGTCATTTCAAGAGAGATTTTTACAATAGTTTTATGGTTCTTGTCTTGTAGTCTGACACATCTTCTAGTCTGAACTTGATTATGGAATTCCTCGCTGACTTGAAAGGGTCCCTCTGCGCCGAACGCTCTGAATGCATTTTTGTGTAATGCATGTCTCGATCGGCTACTTGTACCCTGGTTTCCTGGTGGTCCGTTGTCAACTGCTTTTCCCTCACCATCATCCCGGACGGACACCATATAGTAGGACAACGACACTTCTGGATACAAATCTAGTGCCCCGGTCATATATGCTCGCCTGCCGCTCCTTGAGGACTCTCTTGGTCGTGAACCAGAGGACTTGGCAGGCCGAACAAATCATGCGCCTTCTCTTGGAGGAACTTGTTCCTTTACAACCGGCGGCGTGCAAGCATCGCCCATTTTTGGCAGTCCTAATGAGTTATCGTTTTCCATTCTACAGCTCAATGAGGAGAGTTATTTCTGCTCTAACTCCTTGGGCGTTCCTTCCCCCGTCTTTACCACTGTCGTCAACCTTCATTCTTCTTGCGATTCCCTTCCTCTTTCCACACTAAACAGCTTCCGTCCGTTCTCTTTCTCTTTCATCCAGTCTTTCCTTCATTTTCTCCATCCACTCTATTACTGAACCTTCCAACGACCCATGGTTCCCGTCTCCCGCCATTGTCTTACCACGCAAGTTTCTTTTTGTTCTTTCCCCACAGACGGCACCAACTGTTGACGGGTGATTTTTGTTCCAGGGGCAATACCAGAATAGTGCTCCCGGGACAATCCTCCTCCAATCGTGAATTTTATTTGGTTATGAGGAACCAAAAGTAAATTTAGCAGAAAATAAAACATACACAAGATCGACAAAAGGGTTTTACGTGGTTCGGCGGAATGAATCCAACCTACGTCCACAAGCACAAAGTGGGGTGCTGATTTTATTACCAAACCGAGTTCGACCGACCTCTTTTCAAGGGGTGGTATAATGTTACCGAGCAGTTTGCTTTTGTTGTGTTCTTACAAGTAATGTTTTTTTATGAGATTTTTTGCCAACCTATACAAATGAGACTACCATCCCTTTATATACTAAGAGAAATACAATATTGTTCCTATATCTTCATGACGTCAGCCACATGAATCTCCGGCTGACTGACGGGCTCTCTGCCCCAATTGCCTCGCCGAAAGCGAGCCTGCCATCTGACTCCCTGTCACATCACTTTGTTTTCTACACTGCCACACTTCACCATTATGATGTCAGCCTGTAAAGATCTCTCATACGGTGGTACATGTCAGAGGGAAAAGTCCAAACAGTCCCGATCACATGTCGGGTGTCATGAGGACGGCCAAACAGTGTGCCGAACTACTCCAACTACTCTCGACCTGACCCAAAATACCCGAGCTCATCATCCTGATCCAGGAGGAAAAGTAGAATTGAACCGAGCTACCGGTCTGAAGTGGTCGGTCTAGGTTCTGATGTTGTCGGCCTCTGAAACTTGACCATGCTATGTCATCTAGTCGGTCAGATCCGAAAAACCGGGTCCGAACACCATGCCTGGTTGGGGAGTAACCAATACCCTCTAACCCTTCGTCCTCCTCAAAAGAGAAATCCCATCTCTACCATTTCCGAATTGTTCAAATACTCAGTGACAAAATCACCATCAACACATCCTAATATTTATCATACTCATTTATTATTTTATAATTTTTAAAATAGTGAGATGATATATCACCTTTTTTTTAAAAATAGTTTCTCGGTAATTGCATTTCCCCTGGTCTAAGATTTGCCTCTTTAAGGGCCCCACTTGTACCTCTATTACTTTGATTAGCTTTGCAGATGGGCCCAGATCTGGTCCAATTTGGGTCCATTTTCGCCCACAAAGAACGGCCCCAATTTGACAAAGTCATCCACTTTGTTAATAAAGATTGAAAAGAAGCCTATCTATTGAGAGAATTTTTGCCTTTTACCTTCTTTTTATCTCAACTTTTAACACCATTGCTCCCATTTTCATATTGACCAAAGTGAAGTGCCAACGTTAATGTGAATGTAAACAAGTGACAAAAATCCAAATTGCCTTGGATACAAGGGCACTTGCTTAGCTTTAAAGGACAATAAATTTATTTTGTTAGATTGCATTAGGAAAAAAAATAAAAAGATTGATATCATTATTAATTTATTAAGTGATTTTGACCAATTTCAACGACTATGAAATTCTTTAAAAATTATTTTGACGCTCCTAGATTAATAAAGAACTTAATAGACTATATAAAACCATAGTATTAATACACTAAAATCAAATTGACGCGACACCAATATAATTTCAACATTTGAATGAGAAATAATAAAATTAAATTACTAATTATCTCATTTGTCATTGTTGATATATTTATGAAGATTATTGGAATTTAAAACGCATAGATATAAATGACACTTTTTTTAGAGTTGTAATTAAAAATAATAATAATTACAACTCAACAATAATACTTCCTTGGGGTCATGCCTCATGATATAAAAAACCAACGACTTATTCTGATTTACGTTGGGAAATTTCTGAAGTCCCGTGCATTAGTTGAGGTATGTGTAAGCTGGTTCGGACACCCTAGTTACCAAAAAAACTATATAGTAATTATTGATGGTGGTTTTTTTAATACTATTACCCCGAAGAAGGTTCAGATATCGAGGAGAGGTAGAATGTAGATTGTACTTAGTCAAAAGTGGATGAAAAAAGGCCCAGTAAGAGATAGGGTCTGACAGATAGACCTAACCTCGTGGTACAGAGTTCTCCCGAGAATAGAGAGTCTTGAGGACGAAACAAGCTTTGATACCGACCTAACCACATGAAGATGAGTGATTTGGGATTTCTTGAGAGTTTGTAGAACCCGACCCGATGAGGGTCTGTAAAACACGACCTAGTTGAAGGAATGGGCATTACTTCAATAAACATCATCCATCTCGGCATACCGATCCAAGGAATGAAGATGGGATCACGTGTCGACCATTATTGAAGTCATGTGACGTAGCCTTAAATAGAAAAATATGCTTCCAGAAGGCTAATGACGGTGGAAGGAGAGCAGTGGTTCACAATGGTTGTTGGCCCTGCTAGCCGCCATAGATCGGTGTAATGGAAGAGTAGAGCCGTCATAGGTCTCCATAGGCCGGTGCAATAATAGAGAAATAAAAAGATTTGATTGGCTAGATTGGGGGTGGTTAAGAATGGCATAGACTGTGATGTTGATCTTGTGACATTGGTTGAAATTACGGTTAGTGTAACAATATTTTTTGAAGCCTATATAAAGGGGTTGAAGACACAAATTTCAAGGGTTAACAAATTTCGCATATCACAGCTTGTAAAAGTAAGAACTCAAGAACTAGTGATAGAAAGAAAGAACTGGTCAATTACCCGACCATTAAAATAATTATCCTTGGCTTATTCAAGCCCGAGATGTTTCATATTTGTAATAATTCTCCCACAATTTATAGCTCGGGTCGGTCTTGACCTCGAGCAGTAATAAACTATCCTTCTTTCTCATGTAGACTTTGGCAAGATCCACTCTCCACTGAACCACGTAAACTCGGTGTTTATCTAATTTGCTTGCTAAATTTGTGCAGTTTCCTACTAATTAAACAAATTCATTATTCGATGGAGGTTTGTTTGAAGGGTGAATTCCCTTATTTGCCATTGAAACTAAAAACATCCATAAAAAATTGGCACCGTCTGTGAGGATTCAGTACGAAAAACAACATAACATATTGAGTTGATGGTAGAATACGGGAATCACAGAGCTCTTGAGGTCTCTACGACGTAGTGGATAAATAAAATAAAAAAGAATTTACTGGTGGAAAGGGAAAAAGCCAGGAAGATAGGGAGGCAACTCAAACCCTTTTAAATGCGATGATGGTGAAGGTAGAGAAGTTGGAAAATAAATCGAGAGAGCACACTTATGCGGGGCCTAGTAGCAGTAGAGAAGGAATTGTTGGTGGGAAAAAAAGCAGTGTGTGGAGAAGGCGAGTGAGAGGCCGGAAGAAGAAACCCCCATAAGGTCAGGTCGGTGGTCATGACCAGTGTCGCACCAGTAGAGGAGCCTCTGGAGTGGCACCACGACAAGTGAATCTCAGAATCATCCAAAAACAGCCCCTGCTTTGGGGAGAGTGACTTGGAGTATTATCAAGAATAAAGGCACATAACTCCGAATGGGAAAAGATACCATGCTCGAAGAAGGGAATATGAAGAATCCTTTAGTAGAGGGCATAAGGACACCGAGAGCCACTTTAGGGGCTGGTTCCAAAGGGAAATGAAAAGATGAGAGCTGGGGCATGATAGGAGGTGCCAAATATGATCAAGATCTGGAGAGAGCGTCTCATTTAACAAAAGAGGTATTGGAAACAGAGTTCCTAATGAGGTGCTCCATGCCTACGATGGACATTTACAAAGGCAATACAGACCATAAGTCCCATGTTGAAAGGTTCATTTTGCTAATAGAGATCCAAGAGATAGTCGGGGAACCAATCCGTAAGGTATTTCTACTGATCTTGAAAGGACCGACCAGCTTACGGTTCAAGAATCTGACTCATGAGAGTATCGACAGCTTCTCCCGGCTGAGGAAGTCTTTTGTGCACCACTTCAAAGGGGCGTGCGCACCAAGGAAGAAATTTGGGTCGCTAAGGACGATGAAGCTGCGTGACGACGAGCCGCTGAAGAACTTTATAAATAGATACCATAATTTGGTATTTGAAGTAGGGGCATATGAGTCCCTAGAAGCATTGAAGAGCTTTAAAGTAGCATTGTGGGTTAGAAGATTGTGATCCCACCTTAGTAGAAGGTTTGTATTACTGGAGGAGGAAGAGAAGATTACCCGAGAAAGTGCTGCTCAGGAAAAGAAAGAACCAAAGCCAGATATCCATCGTGACAGTGGCGGTGGATGGAGTGGACCAGACCCGAGGCTACATGAGTTCATGCCCATGACTAAGAGTAACCTAGCACCCGAGAGAAGGTCCCCGATCAAGGTTGCACATGTCACGGGGGGCACTTCGTAGACAGATCTCAATATGTCTTTGTCCCAGATAGCACAAAAGGTGCATGATAAATGATTATTGACTAAGTTCGACTATAGAAGGTTCCCGATTTACAAAATAGAGACCATGGCGTATTTCTCCCATCACAATATGATGGGTCATGCCATTGAAAGTTACAAAGACTTGCATGAGCAGGTTGAGGACCTAGTGAGGAACGACCACCTCAAGGAATGCATCAATCATGAGTCCATAAGGGCAAGACAGCGTAGGGAGAAGAGACCAATGTTCACCTTGTCAGGGGGAGGATGTTGGTAGGGGACTCAAACTGGGCAAGTAAGAACTATTGTCAAATCAATGACCTTGAGTTGATGATTATAGAAAGTGCCCCGATGATTCAAAAGTCCATACCAGTGCCGTTAATGTTCACCGAAGAGGATGCTCAGGGTGTGAGTTACCCTCATGATGATGGCTGATAATGAAGGCTAACATTGGAAGGTCAAAGGTGGACATAATATTGGTGATTGGAAATGTAGTGAATATCATATCCAATGAGGCTCTGAATGGGCTAGGGGTGGAGTTCACCACCCTGATTGAGGATGCAACTCCATTGTACAGGTTTGGGTGATCTACAGCTTTTTCACTTGGTTGGGTGCAGCAAAATATTGTAGGGGCGAATGTGGGACTCATAGTGTTGGATCGGTGCCCCGCACAGCGAAAGTGGGTCTAACCCATGGTAATTTGAGCAAAGGTGTATTTTTAAATATTTTAATGAAATACCATATTCCATTACGAGTATTTAGGAAAATATTGGGGATAAATCGGAGTCCGAAAAAAAAAAATGGAAAAAAAGTGTCCAGCGCACCTAACGCGCAAGCTGCTTGCGCATGCATGTGTGTTGCAGCGCAGCATGTGCGCTGCAGCTGTGCGCTAAAGCATTTTTCAATTTTTTTTTTAATTTTAAAAAACCTTAAACACCTTTTAAAATCACCTAAAATAATTTTAATTTCAAAACCAATATCAACACATGTTATAAAACAAAAAAACAAACACACACACACACACCACACACACACACATATATATATATATATATATATATATATATATATATATATATATATATTCTAAATATATTTATTGAAGAACACTAAAAAATACAGATTTATTAAAAGAACAATTAATCATTTTACACTTGTAGTTTCATTAATCCCCTTAATTTAGCACTTTTTTGAAACAATAATTAAATTTATGTTTTATATATTTTTATTGTGATTTTTATTTATTGTATAGGTAAAATACTGCTTCGGATGCTCAAAAGGAAAATGGACATGAAATCTGAATTCCAAGACCTAAATACCTAAAAGAGCTTGACAGCTAAATTAAAATCGAACTTGGAAAATATTCACCATATTTAGATTGGCGATAAAATGAGCTTATGATATATTTAACTACACATGTATTTTATATAAAAGAAAACAAAACGAAAGCAAAAGACAAAAGAATAAAAACAAACAGAAAATGACAAAATAGAAAAAAACAAAAAAAAAAATTAATAGTGCAATTGCTTTCCACCTTTCGGTGGAAAACAATTGCAAGATTTGTTCAATTTTTCTTGCAATTGAGAAAATCTTGCAAGAGGTGGTGAGCACCTCTATAAATAGAGGTGCTCAGTGTCTCATTTTCGTCAGAAAATTTCCACAGGTCTCTCTGAGACTTTGTGGGATGAGCTATTGTATGTATTTTTTTCTATTATAATTTATGTTTCTTTTATTAATAAAATTATGAGTGTTTTTATTTATATCTTGTTCTGCTAATTTTTATCATGCTAGGGTAAAGGCTGAAGCTAGTGGTATGAAAATATATGTGATTTTTATTTATATTATATTTTAAAAATTATGATAATTTCCCAAATAAAATTCATACTCTTTTCAGTTTATATAGAAATCTTAACTAGCTGTAGACAGTCCCCGATTGTCACATATAATACTTGAATCACATAAATGATAGATAGTGTACTATTAAAGATCTGGATTAATTATAGACAATAAAGTACCGCTTATATGACTGGTTTTATAAATTTGACATAATTGAGTACCTAACTGGACTTGTTATAGATAAATGTTATCACCGCCTT
>SKCR01052802.1:0-56660 GCA_019454045.1 Zanthoxylum bungeanum
CTTAACTTATAACTATTCCAAAACGATTCAGAGAAAAGTTTACAGAGCAAATCCCAGATGATACATTCGATTTATTACTCTCAAAGTCAAAAACTTTTTGACTTAAAGAGTAGGGAACAAACTGTACGTGCCAAATTTGGGCCCGAGGGTAAAACTGTCTTTTCACGTTAAGATTCTATACTAAAAGCCCATAAATATTGGCCCTTAAAAAACATATTAGAAAACCCAGCCCATTAGACTTTATTCTATCGGTACAGAACACTACAAATGAAAAACTAAATAAAATAGACAGCATAAGACATGATTGTTACTAACTATTTTTACTTTTTCTAAACATAAACACATGCAACGCCGAAAGTTGGATCCAAGACACGTTATGGGTTCCATAGCCAGGTATATCAGCACATTGTGGACCCACTGCCAGCTTTCATCACAGCTACAAAATATTCTCTTTTCAGATCTATAAAAAGGGAAGATGACTCAAGGTTCAAGGCAGGCAAAACATCACTCTTAAAAACTTCTATTCTCTGACACAAGTTCTGAGAATTCCATTCCTTTGTCACCGCCCTCACGGCTATCAAAAGAAAGTAAGGTAACAATAAGCCTTATTTCCTCATATTACATAATGGCAGCTCATTTCACTATACTGACTTGAGCGTCGGAGTATACCCGGCACCCACCATACCGGTGGTAGTCTACTCCCGTTCACTTTATCTTTGTTTTGCAGGATCGTTAATGCCCCCAATCTACAAATTCTGATTGTGGACCTCGGGCGAAAACCAGCATCCACAGTTAGTAAACTGATTTATTACACAAACATAAATAACCACTTCATCTTTTAAATGAATTAGAATGATTCACAACCCTAGATCTTTGTGTATTTTGTTATTTTCCTTAGTATTTTCTTTTGTCTTTTTATTTATTTATTTATTTTGTAAAACCACTTTCAACCAATCAAACAATCATTCTCTTCACCATCAATTAGATATTTGTAAATAAATAGATTCAATAATTAATAACAATAGTAGGAATTAAGTCCTCGTGGGATCGATTTTTTTATACTACTTGAACGATACGTGCGCTTGCGTTATACGTGTGTGTGTTTACGCCGGTCAAGTTTTTGGCGCCGTTGCCGGGGACTTATATTTCTTGAGTTGTTAATTTTGAAGCTATCTAATTTACTTGTATCTAATTTTCTTTATTTTTATCTGTAATTTTTTTCTTTCTTTTTCAGGTGATTTAAAAAATGGAACACTACTGGGAGATTGAGAGATTACGAGCTTTACAAGAAAATACACCCCAAATCTGTGAGCAACAGTCCGGTTTTCTGAGGCCTGTTGTCCAGCCCAACAATTATCACTGGATGCCAGAACCATCATACTTTCCATCTTATCCACCATCCACCTACTATCCTCAACAAAAACCAGAACCATCAGAGGAAGAACAATTGATTGATATGCTCAAAATTTTTTCCAAGAAACGAGACGAAAAGTTGGATACAATGCTTGAAACAAGCCTGAAGCAACTTGAAAGTATTCAGAGACAATCAGAATTCATTCAGAGGATGACAGATCAAATGGGACAATTAACAGAAAACCAGAACTACATACCTCAAGAACCAGTTTCAGATGACACTGATGAAGCCTTCAAGTACCCAGAAATCCACAAAGACACTTCAACAGAGGAGGAGGCTGAGCAATATCAACAACCAGAGGTATCAGTTCAGGAGCCCGAACCGGTAAAGTCTCAATTTGACTTTTATTATTCAGATTCTGACGAGGATGAAGCTGATCTATTTGTACCAACTGCACCAACAACGGAGGATCAAACATTCAATCCTCAAAATGAAGATCTTGGAGCATGCTTTACCTTGATGTTTGAAGAAGATCTATCTGAACCATCCATTCCAGTCATATCAGAGGATGAAGACCTAATGTCAGAAACATCTTTGCATCCTCAGGTTGACAATTTTGAAGCATGTATTTCACAGATGACAGATGAAGAGATGAATACAAGAATTTTAAAATTCATCTGTGAAGAAAAGGTGGAGAAAGAAAGAAGCAAAGCAAATGGAGGAGCAAATGTCTGACCTTAATAAAGATCCAGAGCATTCAGGAGAAACATCGCTGTTTTGGGGAGTACAAATCAAAGATATCACCCAGAAGCTTGACAGAATGGAACTCCCATTCCAAGTCAAGCACCATATAAGACCTCCTGATTTTCTTTCTTTCTTTGCAGGAACTACTGGAACAACGAGTAAAAAGGTGACACGAGCACTGAATGAGACAAAACTATTTTTTCCACCTTACTGTTGGAAGAGACCCTTCAAAAGCAACGCTCACGGGATTGTTTTTGATCGGACATCTAAAACGACATTGAAACCTCCTTAATAGATGAATTTCAGTCACGTCTGGCTGAAGACGAAAAATTTAGCGCTAGCAGGGAGGCAACCCATGCAATTTGTTGTAATTTATTTTTCATATTTTGTGTGAACTTTTTAATTTTGTGTGTTAGTTTTGCAGGAAAAATAAAAACGGAATTTTTCAGGACAAAGCAAGCCAGTGCAAGCGGGATTTTCAAAATAAAAATTTGACAAAATCACGAGATACAAAGTTGATCCAGAAGAGACGGCCAAGTAAGGAGACATCTCTTGAGACGCGTCCCTATGGATTTATCCGTCGCAAGACTTGGTTTTGCCAAAAAAAAAAAAAAAAAATCTTGCATCAAAACCCTAACCCTAAAGAACCAAGTGTCGCGACGCTAGGCAATTTTCAGCGTCGCGACGCTGACTCGAAATCAGAGACACAAAACAGGGGGCTGGCAGCATCTCCTTTCACTCTTCATCTTCTTCATCCTCAACCACCAGCCGCAACAACAACCACCATCAAACCAAGATCCACCCCTTGCCGTGACCGAAACCCACCAGTCACCAAACCGAGAGCCATCGCCGAGATCCACCACCGTGAGACCGCCAAAATCCACGACCGAAGCCAAACTGAAGCCATTACCACCATCACCAAGCATCCTTCAAACTCGACCAGACCCAAGAACCTCCACAGCAACCCAATCGCCGAATCCACCGAGATCCATCACAGCCACTTCAACCACAAACCAAAACCGAGATCCACCACGACTGCAACTGTCTCGACCACCGCACCACCATCTTCACCAAAAAAATCCACAACTGAAACCAACCACCATAACTCACGGTTAAAGCCACCCACGAGCCAAGAACAAACCGAAACAGAGCCGTGTCAAATCACCATCACCGAGAGATCCACCAGCCGAGACACCACTGACCGCGAACCCACCACTGCCAAGCCAACTACGACCCACCAACCGCACCAACATCACCGAGAATCATCAGAGTCACCACTCACCGAATCCACCAAGCCACTGCCGTGTCTCTCCATCACCGAGCCGGCCGACCAGAAACCCAAGCCAAAACCAACAGAGCCGAGAGAACCCACCACTGCCAAAATCAAAACTGAAATTACGGTAATAATTTGATAAAGAAAATTTTTGATTTGGTAATTGAGATTGAATTCGGTGATTTGGTTGATTATGACTTGGTATTGCGAGAATTGAAATTGCGAAGTGTTGATATTTGACAAATTTATTCGTAGTAATTGGGGGCGAAGTATGGAGACAGATTGATATTTGGAGTGTTTGGTGATTGAGTGTCTTGTGTTGTTGAGGATTTGTGGAAAAACAGAGGTGACTCTGTCGAAATTTTCACTAAAAAATGGTAAATTATCGATCGTGGTAAAAATATAAATTGGACATAAATTTTAATCGGTAATTTTTTACAATCGGTAATTTTTCCTGTAAAATTTCAGCTGACCAGGTATTATCTTCTAAACTCTTCTTCTACTGTTTAAGACATTGGGGACAATGTCTCATTTAGGTTTGGGGGTGAGGTATAGTTAATAGTACTTATTTGTATTGTGTTTTTTATTTTTAGTCCAAAATTTTTCGATACTTGTTTGTATTGTGTTTTTATTTTTAGTCCAATATTTTTCGAAAAATAAAAAAAAAATTGGAAAATTTTCTAAAATTACAAAAATATTTTGTGTTTTTGTGTTTTTATTTTGACTAAAAAAGTGAAATTGGTAAGAGATAGCCGAGTAAGGAGTTTCCACTCCTGATACGTATCTCAGGCCTATTTTCGAAACAAGTTAATTTTTGTTTATTTCATTTTAAATTATTTAATTTGTAAATTCTCCTTAAAACGGACTAAAATGGATCTTCATATGCTTAGTTGGCAGGTATTATCAACATACATGGAAACATACAGACATAAGCTAAAATTGAAAAGTTTGTAATATTCCGTGCTATAGTTTAATTGGAGGAATCATCTCAAAAAGTGATGGAGTAAAAAAAAAAAAAAGTTCTGATTTACAAAAATAAAGTATCTAAGATCCGGGTTATTAAGTCTGTAGGGCGTTTTAACACCTAGTGCCCTAAAACCAACTGGTTTGGGAGTCACTGACCCAAAGCTCGTTACATGGATCGAAGATGCTGCAAAAATATATATATCTGAAGTCTGGGTAATTAAGTCCGTAGGGGTGTCTTAACACCTGGTGCCCTAAAGCCAACTGGTTGGGAGCCACCGACCCAACACTCGTTACATAGATGGAAGATATTGTATATAAATAAAAAATAGAGAAAAATCAAAGAAAAAATCAGAAAAATCAGAAAAATTATTCCATTGCTCCAAAAAGATGTGAAATCTGATAAGAACTTTAGGACAAAAATATTACTCTCTTATCAACTGCACTTATGACTGTTGTGGGCAAAAATGAGTTGATTAATATTTTGTTGGCTGTGTATATGAAGAATGGTAAAAATAATCGGAGAATTTACTTATTCAGTAATTTAGAATAAAACAAAACAACTAGTAACTTGGAGTAGAAGTTTCACCTGATTAGTCACTAACATCTTTATTCTCTTTTCACTTGTCTTTTTGCTTTTGTGTGCATTAGTTTTAACTAACTTTTTACTTTTGTAAAATGTTTGTGGGTATCATTGCTGTAAGCCCTCACGAGACTACAACTCGTCCACTAGGGACACCTAGGGGTTTAAAGGCTTGTTGCATACGCTAAATGCAATCGTGATCCCTACGAAAGTGGCTTAGTTAAATTATTTATGTTATTTTACTCTATGTTTTGCTCGAGGACTAGCAAAATGTTAGGTTTGGGGGTGTGATGAGTGATATTTATATCACTATTTACCACTCATTTAACCTAATATTTTGTATAGTTTCTTGAGTTTTGTGAACGTTTTGATATGTTTTGTGTTATTTTGTAGATAAAATAAAGTTTGGAAAGCATTGGAGACAATTTGGGGCAAAAACGGACAAAAATGCGTCAACAGGGATATTTTGGTCTTCTGCGCGTCGCGACGCCCATACTTCCGCGTCGCGACGTCTAAAATGCGCCGAACAGTGCTAACGTGCGCCGGGTCCACAAATCAGAATCTGAGAAAAGTTTGACTTTGCTAAAATGCGCCGTGCCACGTGTCACCATCACAGCCGACCTGCTAACGTGCGCCGTGCCACGTGTCAGCATCCTACGGTGCCGACAGTCATCATCGCCACGTGTCGCCTCGTCATCAGCCATGTCATCGGTCAAAAAGTCAACTTCGCCATGTGTCACGCCACGTCATCCGCCACGTCACAAGGTCAACCAAGTCAACTTGCCACGTCAGCATCAGCCAATCACAGCGTGACACTTTTCGCAATCCTACGGTGCCGACAGTCTCTTTCCCACGTGTCGCCACGTCATCGCCACGTCACCGCCACGTCAGCATCAATAATTGAGTATCCTATCCTTATCTGACACGTGGCGGATAAGAATCTCAGCGACCAATCAGAAGCCGCCACGTGTCACAATAATTGAAGCCCAACCACTCTGCCACGTGTCACCTTATCATCTTATCCAGAATCTTCAAACCAGCGAACCAGAGCGTGCCACGTCGACAAATCCGGCGTCGCGACGCTGAGGACCTGGCGTCGCGACGCTGGAACCAAATTTTTCTATAAATTCAGCGCGAAATTTCATAATTCAGTGCACCTTCCTCTCTCTTCAATTCCTTCTAAAGAGAGAGCTTCTCTCTCTAGATTCTTTAGTTTTTAGTTTTTTTATTTTATTTTTAGTTTTTAGTTTTGTAAATAATTTTAATTACGTTTTGTAATAATAGTAATTTAATTTTACTTTTTACTTTTTACAGTTTTTACTATTTACCATGAGGAGGTAACTTCTCCAGCTAGGGTGAAAGGTAATTCTTTTACTGTTACTATTTAGATTAATCTCCCTTAAAAATAATATATTCACTATTTAAAATATTGACTTAAAAAGGATACCGCCAGATTGGTCGGTTGGTAATTTATTTTAATCTGGTTTAAACCTGACTAATCAAGGATACCGCCTATATGGTCGGTTGGTATTATTATCACAAGTTTATATATTATTTTATTGGAGATATCTAAATTAGTAGTAGTAAAAGTAATTCCTTTTACCTTAGCATTTTATTGTATTTTACTTTTCAGCTTTACTTTATGTCTTTTACTTTTATGTCTTTACTAGTCCTAGTTATGTGTTAGTTATCTGGGGTTGTGATGAATTCTAATATCACCGGTTTATAAGAGGTTATTTTATAGTTTGGGTAATTTAAAGGTTTACTTATTAAGTCTTAAGCTTAATGCTTCTTGTTGTCTGATCACCAATAAGATTGATGTGGTAAATCTAAAATGAATTAGACATAGGGATTTTAGGTTTCAGCCTTAGATTTAATAGCCCACGATCTTCCTTGAGGATATATAACCCTTTAATAGATTTCCTTACAGGATAGGAATATACCTGTCGGGCGGGGGTAGCCATAATTGGAACTTAAACTTAATGAATCCAGATAATTTGGTTGACATAGACATATGGTTCAATTGGGTTAAACTGGGTATTTGCGTCTGACCATCGACAGAGGCTTTTGCATAATTTAGTGTTCCAGGTTAGTAAACTGATTTATTACACAAACATAAAATAACCACTTCATCTTTTAAATGATATTATAATGATTCACAACCCTAGATCTTTGTGTCTTTTGTTATTTTCCTTAGTATTTTCTTTTGTCTTTTTATTTATTTATTTATTTTGTAAAACCACTTTCAACCAATCAAACAATCATTCTCTTCACCATCAATTAGATATTTGTAAATAAATAGATTCAATAATTAATAACAATAGTAGGAATTAAGTCCTCGTGGGATCGATATTTTTATACTACTTGAACGATACGTGCGCTTGCGTTATACGTGTGTGTTTACGCCGGTCAATTACCAACCGACCAACCATGCGGTATCCATGTTTAGTCAGGTTAAAACCAATTTATAATTAATTACCAACCGACCAATATGGCGGTATCCTCGTTATGTCAGATTTTAAATAGTTATTATATTATAATTAGGGAAGATTAATCTAAATAGCAATAATAAAAGCTTTAACTTTTACCCCAGCAAGGGGGAGTTACCTCATCATTGTTTGAAAAGTAAAAACTGAAAAAATAAAGAAAGAAAAGTACTGTGGGTAAAAGTAAATTGCGGAAAGTAAAAACTGAAAAGTAAAGAAAAGAAAGTGCGAAAGCGGAAATTAATTACTGAAAGCTGTAAATAAACAAACAAGATACAATCTTCTTAGTTATTCTTAAGGAATTTCAAAGAAGAAAGTATGAATTTACAAATGAAATGACTTGGTATTTATAGGCAAAATTTTGCCTGCATCAAATCATCCACCAAATCCATTATTAATTGCTCTACTAATTACTCCACTAATTACTCCACTAATTGCTCCACCAAATCAATTATTAATTTCTATCATGTTTGGTGGGAGCTTGACTATTTTTATTTTTTTATTTTTTATTTATTTTTTTGCTTTGAAAATTACTTTAATAATTACACATAACACACGTTCGGATGTTTCATCAAATTCGATCATGAAATCTTCAAAATTCGAAATTATTTTGTTCTTCAAAGTTGTAGGTCTTTGAGTCTTATTTAATCTGGAACTTGAATCAGCTCAATCCGATATCAGAGTAAACAGTTATTCGCAAAATATGACAGTTGCGCAAAATTAGAATTTCCGAAACTGCACTTCGTTAGAACGCCCTTTCAAGTTTCCAATCTCCAAAATTAATATGTCAAGTCCAATTTTTTGCCCTTATTTGACCCACATTTCGTCCTAAATGATTTCATTGAGTCCCAATATTATTTTATCTGTAAAAGTAACTAAAACACATCAAAACGTTCATCAAACCCGATAAACTAAACAAAATATTAAGTAAAAGGGGCGGTAAATATTGATATATTTTCCGCTGATCACACCCCCAAACCTAACATTTTGCTAGTCCTCGAGCAAAACAACAAAATAAAATACAAGAAACAATTAAAATTAAACTAAACCACTTTCGTAGGGATCACAGTTGCATTTAGCGTATGCAACAAGCCTTTAAACCCCTAGGTGTCCTTAGTGGACGAGTTGTAGTCTCGTGAGGGCTTACAGCAACGATACCCACAAACATTTTACAAAAGTAAAAAGATAATAAAACTAATGCACACAAAAGCAAAAAAGACAAGAGAAAAGAGAATAAAGAAGTTAGTGACTAAACATGTGAAACTTCTTATCCAATTTAATAATTGTTTTCTTTCTTTATAGATTACTGAATAAGTGAATTCTCCGATTATTTTTACCATTTTTCATATACACAGCTAACAAAATATTAATCAACTCACTTTACCCACAATAGTCATAAGTGCAGTTGAGAAGATAATAATATTTTTGTCCTAAAATTTTATCAGAATTCACACTTTTTGTAGTAATGGAATAATTTTTTTTTTTTTATTTTTTTTATTTATATACAATATCTTCCATCTATGTAACGAGCTTTGGGCCAGTGACTCCAAAACCAGTTGGTTTTAGGGCACTAGGTGTTAAGATACCCATACAGACTTAATTACTCAGATTTCAAATATATATATTTTTTACAACATTTTTGATCCATGTAGCGAGCTTTGGGCCAGTGACTCCCAAACCAGTTGGTTTTAGGGCACTAGGTGTTAAAACACCCTTACAGACTTAATAACTCAGATCTCAGACGTTTTTTTTTACTCCATCGCTTTTTATAGATGCTTCCTCCAATTAAACTAGAGCACTAAATATTACAAACTTTTCAATTACAGCTCATGTCTGTATGTTACCATGTATGCTGATAATATCTGTCAACTGAGCATATGGAGATTCATTTTAGTCAGTATTATGGAGATTTCACAAATTAAATAATTTAAAAGGAAATAAACAAAAATTAACTTGTTCCGAAATAGGTTGAGATGTGTCTCAGGAATGAAAATTCCTTACACAGCTATCTCACACCAATTTCACATGATTAATCAAATAAAAACACAAAAATACAAAATATATATTTTTTGGTTTTTGTAAAAATTTTCAATTTTTTTGGCTTTTTCGAAAAATTTTGACTAAAAATAAAACAATAAAAACAAGATACAATTTAACTATTCTTCTCTCCTAAACCTAAATGAGACATTGTCCCCAATGTCTTAAACAGTAGAAGAAGAGTTTAGAAAACCGTACCTGGTTAGCTGAAATTTTACATCTAAATGAAAAGTTAAAGGTTAAGATCCAGATTTATCCGACGCCTCTTACCACGATCATTATCGGACCAGTTTATCTTGGAAAGAATGGGGTCAATTTGAGGTTCAAAGGCTAAGATTTGGTCAATTAAATCTGGCGCAGTTCTGGCAGTGAAGATGAGTTCTTTTATAGGTTTTGACACGAATCCATTTCTCTGGGCATCATCAAGAAACACACAAAGAAAATCATAAAATCCATCAACGTTGTACTGTCCAAGCGGTTTCTGGTGTATGTTCAAGTTCACCCAAGATAACACTGTAAAAATTTCCTCCATCGTGCCTAAGCCTCCTAGCAAAGCAATAAAAGCATCAGCACGGTTAATCATCTCTACTAGTCGTTCAAACATACCTCGCACGATTAGTTCCTCGCCGTTTGATGGTCCAATAAGGTTCGCCTCCGCCAAGGGTTTTGAGATAATTCCCAAGACTTGACTGCCTCCATCCTGTACAGCATTTGAAACGATCCCCATTAGTCCAAGATTGCCACCGCCATATACTAAGTGCATATTCCTTACAACAATGACTCGACCCAATTCCTGTGCCGCTGTTACGTATTCTGGTTTAACACCAACACTAGTACCGCAAAACACACAGATATTTTCAACCCGTCTTCTTGAAGTAGCTTCCATTTTTATCTGGATGCCTTCAAAGGTGCAATGATGAGTTGAATTTATAGAACCTGAAAAGGGTGAGTAATAATAGCACAAGTATCTTCCAAAGGACGATTAGTAGCAAAATAGTAAATCGTGAAAGGTCAAAAAGTAGCCTGGATCTTGTCGAAGAAAATAACAAAACAAATCACAATTATTAGGAAAAGACAAAGAGATATAATATTTACAATAATGTAACGGCTTGAATGACGTCTATGCATCAGAGACAAGCTTCCCATCCAATTTTCTTATAAATTGGAAAACAGGGTCTTTTAGAGTCAGATTCCCGAGACTTAACTGTTGTCTTTCTTTACGGAATTGTGCATATAACATACGAATTTCGTGATACACATATCCACTAGGATGCGTCTCAAGAGTTTTAGATATTTCATCCAAAGACTCCTTACTCAAGCCATCCCTAATGAAATTAATCTTATCTTCGCGGTTATCAGACACCATTCCTAAAGATCTACAATGAGTATCACAAAACATACGACCACATTTATAACAAACACACATTCTTTTGGCTCTTCTCTTTTTAGCATATGTCCTTCTTCCTAAACCAGACAGATGTGAAATAAAAGAGTCAGAGGACTCACCTGCCAATCGGACCCGTGCTTTAATAATCCAACGAATGTTAGTAGGAATACCTTTGATAATCAGCAGTCTCATCCGTTCCAAGCGAGCTTTGTAAACTTTCATCAGAGAGTTTTGAGGGAGAGAAGGAAATTGCTTGTGAAGTTTTGTGAGAACTTCTTCCATCCTGAAATGATTTAACCTGCAAAAACTAAACACACAAAATTAAAACACACCAAATCACAATATATATACAAATTTCATGGGTTGCCTCCCAGCTAGCGCTAAGTTTAACATCGTCAGCTAGACGTGACTGCCCGAACGTTAGGCTGGATCTGAAAGTGTGACACTTTCTTTTTGTCGCTCAATTGATTCTCCCCAGTAGTGCTTGAGACGCTGGCTGTTAACTTTGAATGTGTTGCTCGACTTGGGATTATATATCTCAACAACTCCGTAGGGTAACACCTGAGTAATCACAAATGGACCTGACCATTTCGATTTCAGTTTTCCCGGAAAAAGTTTCAACCTTGAATCATATAACAACATATGCTGTCCTGGTTTCAATTGTCTGCGCACTATTTTTTGGTCATGCCATTTCTTGGTCTTCTATTTGTATAATCTGGCATTTTCATAAGCCTGTAGGTGAAATTCCTCCAACTCATTGAGTTGGTGAAGTCTTTTCTCTCCTGCAGCTTGTGGATCAAGATTAAACTTCTTCAGTGCCCAGTACGCCTTGTGTTCAAGCTCAACTGGCAGATGGCATGCTTTCTCGAACACCATTTGATATGGGGACATACCAATGGGTGTTTTGTAAGCTGTCCGGTAGGCCCATAATGTGTCATCTAGTTTTTCAGACCAGTCATTCCTTGTTGATCCAACGGTTCTCTTTAGGATTCTTTTGATCTCCCTGTTTGAAACTTCAACTTGCCCGTTTGACTGTGGATGGTAAGCTGTGGTAACTTTATGAGTAACTCTGTATTTAGATAGGAGTGCATCGAAGTATCTGTTACAGAAATGTGTGCCACCATCAATGATAATCACTCGAGGTGTTCCGAAACGAGTGAAAATATTCTTTTTAAGGAACTTGATCACCACCTTTGAATCATTAGATGGCAGTGCAATTGCTTCAACCCATTTGGAGACGTAATCTACGGCAACTAGTATGTACATGTTTCCAAATGATAGAACAAAAGGTCCCATAAAATCAATACCCCACACATCGAATATCTCCACTTCCAGAATATTTTGAAGAGGTCCTTCATTTGTCCTGGAAATATTTCCCGTTCTCTGGCACCTGTCATATTGAAGAGTAAATAGATAAGCATCTTTAAAAAGAGTGGGCCAAAACAAACCTGATTGTAGGACTTTGGCTGCAGTTTTATTCCCGCTGAAGTGTCCGCCATATGGTGATGAATGGCAATGCTGCAAGACACTGTTGACCTCCTCCTGTGGAACACACCGTCTCCGTAATTGATCAGCACATCGTTTGAACAGGTACAGTTCATCCCATACATAGTGATTGAAGAACTTCTTTCATTGCTGAGTTGTCCATTCCAACAGCCATTTTCCTGACACTATGTAGTTTACATAGTCAGCATACTAAGGGACATCATGATGTTTCATGGAAAATAACTGTTCATTTGGAAAAGTTTCTTTGATTATCAGTTTTTTGCCAGCTGTTTCTTCATTCTCGAGCCTCAATAAATGATCTGCCACTTGATTTTCTGTCCCTTTCATGTCTCTGATCTCCACATCGAATTATTGCAGAAGAAGTATCCAACAGATCAATCTGGGCTTGGCATCTTTCTTCACAATCAAATATTTGATTGCTGAATGATCTGTGTAGGCCACCACCTTGGGACCCAGCAGATAAGATCAGAATTTGTCAAAAGCGAACACAACTTCAAGCAACTCATTTTCAGTGGTTGTATAGTTGAGTTGAGCTTCATTTAGAGTTCTGCTGGAATAGTAAATGGCATGGAATATCTTTGCTTTGCGTTGTCCCAAAACTGTACCTACAGCAAAATCACTAGCATCGCACATCACCTCAAATGGAATGGTCCAGTCTGGTGCTACTATGATGGGGGCAAAAACCAGCTTCTGTTTTAGGATCTCAAAGGCTTCCTGACATTCTTTGGTGAAGTTGAAAGGCACATCTTTCTCCAGAAGATTGCAAAGTGGTTTTGTAATTTTTGAGAAGTCTTTGATAAATCTCCTGTAAAAGCCAGCATGTCCGAGAAAACTCTGAATCCCTTTGACAGATGTGGGTGGAGGTAGTTTTTCAATTATTTCGATCTTTGCTTTGTCTACCTCAATTCCTTTTGTGAGATCTGGTTTCCCAGAACGATGCCTTCTTGTACCATGAAATGGCATTTTTCCCAGTTGAGTACCAGGTTGGTATCTTCGCATCTTTGTAACACCTGTTCCAAATTTTGCAAGCAATGGTCGAAAGAATCTCCAAACATAGAGAATTCATCCATAAAAACCTCCATACTCTGTTCCAGCATGTTTGAGAAGATGGACATCATGCAACATTGGAATGTGGCAGAAGCATTACATAGTCCAAATGACATTCTGGGGAAAGCAAAAGTACCATACAAACATGTAAATATCGTATTTTCCTGATCTTCTGGGGTGATGGAAATCTGATTGTACCCCGAGTATCCGTCCAGAAAGCAATAGAACTCATGTCCCGCCAGTCTGTCTAGCATCTGGTCAATGAATGGTAGTGGAAAATGGTCTTTCCTTGTTACTTTGTTCAGTTTCCGGTAGTCCATGCATACTCTCCATCCAGTCACCATTCTTGTTGGAATCAACTCATTCTTTCATCTGTGACAACAGTAATTCCTCCTTTCTTTGGTACACACTGTATATGACTCACCCAAGTGCTGTATGAGATGAGGTAGATGATGCCAACATCCAACCATTTGATGATTTCTTTCTTCATGACCTCCTTCATGATTGGATTTAATCTCCATTGATGCTCCACTGTGGGTTTGTACTCGTCATTCATCAAAATCTTGTGCATGCAAAATGATGGACTAATGCCTTGAATGTTTGCTATAGTCCAGCCAATGGCTCTTTTGTGTTCTCGTAACACTCTCAGCAACTTTTCTTCCTGCTCCAATGTTAGCGAAGAAGAAATAATAACAGGTAATTCAGAAGAGTGTCCAAGAAATTCATACATGAGATGACTCGACAATAGCTTCAGCTCCAGCTGCGGTGGTTCTTCAATTGAGGGCTTTATTTGATATTTCTTCGGAAGTTCCAGACTTTCCACTAGTGGTGTCGATTTAAATTGAAATGGCTTGTCAAGATACTTTATATATTCTAGAATTTCAGCATCTAGCTCACTGTCAGTCATGTTGGTGATGCAAGCTTCAAGTTTATCCGTGGGAACTGTATCAGTATCCTGAATGATACTATCAATAACATCTATTCTGAAACATTCTTCCTCATTTTCATCACTCGGGAATTTCGTGGCTTTGAAAACATTAAAGGTAACTTCTTGGTCCTGCACTTTCATAGTCAGTTCTCCTTTTTGTACATAATTACAGTTCGAACTGTAGCCAAGAATGGTCTCCCAAGGATGATGGGAACATCTTTGTCTTCTTCCATGTCAAGGATAATGAAATCTGCTGGGAGAATGAGTTTGTCAACTTTGACCAGCATATCCTCAACTACACCTATTGGAAATGCGAGCGTTCGATCAGCAAGTTGCAGAGAGACTGAGGTATGCATTGCTTCTCCAATTTGCAGTTTCATGTAAATAGAAAAAAAAACGTCAAATTAACACTTGCACCTAAATCACATAAAGCCTTACTGATATAATGTTCTCCAATGGTGCAAGGAACTGGGAAACTGCCAGGATCTTTCAACTTCGGGGGAAGTTTCCTCTGAATGATGGCGCTGCATTCTTCCATCAATGCTACTGTCTCGTTATCTCCCAATCTCCATTTTCATGAAAGAATATATTTCATGAATTTGACATAGCTGGGCATTTCTTCCAGGGCTTTTGCAAATGTAATGTTGATATGCAGCTTTTTGAACACCTCCAAGAATCGAGCAAACTGTTTATCCAATTTGTTTTTCTGGAGTCGTTGAGGAAAATGTGGAGGTAAAGTGATTCTTTCTTGATCTTTTTCCTTTGCTTCTTTTTCCTCCATATGTGGAACTGCATCTTTTGGAACTTCTTCAATGGTTGCCTTGATTTCAACATCTTTGTTGATTTCAGTGCACTTTTCAAGGTAATGGCTTGACATTGCTCCTTCCATCGGTTTTTTGGGTTTGGTTCTATGTTACTGGGAAGATTTCCTGGTGGTCTGTAACTCTGAGCATTGGCCAATTGTCCAATTTGATTCTCCAGTGCTTTGATAGAAGCAGATTGGCTCTGAATCATAGCATCGTATTTTTTTAACTGAGCCAGCACTTCTGCAATTCCTGTTTCCTTTTCATGCTCCTGGCTTTTGTTCTGTTGTTGTTGGAATCCAGGTGGTGGATAATTCATTGTCCTTGAATTGTTGCTCCATGAAAAATTGGGATGATTCCTCCACCATGGGTTGTAGGTGTTGGAATATTGGTTGTTCCCCTGTCTGTTGAAATTGTTGACATAATTCACCATTTCTTCAAGTTGGTTTGTCTCTGGTGCTCCTCCATACGGTGAACTTGTGGATCCAGTGTTACCTTGCATGCTGAGAGTTTTCATGAATTTGCATATATGATCCAGCTTGGCATTCACTGCAGTGTTGGCTCCAACTTCATAAATTCCAGCAATTCTTTGAATCAAGCTCATTTTTGTTGGCCATTTCTTCAATTAAGTCCCAAGCTTGATCTTCTCCTTTTGCCATTAAAGCTCCTCCAGCAGCAACATCAATTGTGGTTCTCATTATTCCAGAAAGTCCATTGTAGAAGGTTTGGACTTGTAGCCATTTTGCAATCTCATGGTGAGGACATTTCCGGAGTAAATCTTTGAATCTTTCCCAAGCTTCGCAGAGGGATTCTGAATCTTGTTGCACGAAGGATGTAATATCATTCCTCAACTTTGCAGTTCTGGCTGGTGGAAAGTACTTTGCAAGGAATTTTGTGTTGGACAAAATGACCCATAGCGTCACTATTAGTACAGATCATTGTGTTGTTGTAGCAAATTAACTATGTGACAATGAAATTGCACTCTCATCATTTGTGATTAGATCACCATATATATATAAATGAAGAGAGGTCCCTATGATTAGTTCCTGGACTGAGAATGATATGAGACAGTATCAGTCCCCGATTGATTAATCATTAAATATCCCTAGCCATAGTATTATCGAGACTGGACATCGATAATGCGGAATAGGCTAGTATTGCACTTGTGCGCGTTGTGAGGGCACAACGGCATAGTTCTCATATATATAAGTGTTGGAGACTTATGCAAGTGCGATAAGAGGTCGTGTTTCACCGATGGTACGGGAAACAGCTTCGCTCTGGATAGACCCCTCGGAATCCCATTGGTATTATGACTATGTGTCTATGGGAGGCCGAAATCAAGGTAGGTGTGTATAGTCTTAACCTGAGACTTGCATCGCTAATACTTACGATAATCGATAAACTTTGGTTTTGGTGGTAGGGGACTTTAAACAGGTTCTGAGTACACCACTTCTGGGTTTATCAGAGAGTCGTAGAGTATTGGGTGTGATGTCAAGATGGAAGTGTCACTTCAGTCATATTGGAGTTGATGTCACGCAGGATACGGTACTAGTGCTCTTGAGTGTTGCGCAACCAATCGGGATATTGTGACCAGGTCATGTATATCCGATTATAGAGACTATGTTACCAGACATCCGATATGTGCTTCGGACGGGGTAGACACTTATCCAGCCCCAGCCCTAGCACGTGATTATCCGATACTGGACCGATATGCACAATACAGTTGTATACTACGCTTGATACAGATCTTAATATTCTTAAATGGATATGTCCGGAGATTTGGGAAGACTTGGTGCTTTGCTAGGAGTCGACCTTGTCTCGTAAATCGGTAGAACGTAGTACTTGGTACGTACGTGATTCGGATACTCCGACGACCGTATTTACTGCCAATATATATCCGGAGATCTCATGGGTCGCTTCCCAATAATCCACCGATGACGCACAACTCGCACTCTTGAATAATCTGGGATTATATAGAAGAGAGAGAAAATTAATCTAGGATTAATTACGGAGATATTTTATCTAGGATAAAATATCGTCTAGAGAGAGATAACGATTAATTCGGAATTAATCGATGAATTAATATATTCGATATATTAAACGAAATTAGATTTCGACGCGAAATTAAAATTAGATTTTAATTCGGGCGAACGAATTAATTTAGAATTAATTCATTAGCGACGTGAATAGTGAATTCGCTAGGCGTAATCATCTAATTACGACGCGACGGAAAAATCGTTAATTTGGAATTAACGAACCGGAGCCCGAGTGTGATTGCGAGCGCATTCGTATTTCGAATTCGAGTGCGGCGACGCAAGTCACATCAAGCGTCAAATCAATCGTCACATCAAGCGTCAAATCAAAAGTCACTTTGAGTGATTGATTGATTTGATTAATGGATTGAGTGAAAGACACTCAACATGTCACTTTATTAAAGTTGATATGACTTGATGGACATTGATATGGAGTGTGGAACACTCAAGCTTATTACATTCAATTTATTTGACTTTTTAAAAGTTAAAATGAATTGGTAAATCATTTAATATTTTTTGAAAATATATAAAACAAATGATTTACAACTTTTGTAATTACTTAACACATTTCTTTCTCTCATTTTTCTCTCTTCCTCTCACGCAAACCAGAAACATTTCTTCACTGGTTTTGAACCAGAAAAACGTGAGCTTTAAGGGAAGCAAGAGTGGGTTTTCATGGTGAAAATTCAAGTGCTAGCACACTTACAAGTCTTGCGAAGGTGGTAGGGAGGTTCGACCATGAGACGGGATCCATCCGACGAATCTAGAAGCTCATTTTCGCAGCTCAAAACAGAAGATGGAGGACAGTGGACTGCTGCAGTTCATGCGCCAAAACAGTGAGCATATTGGCTTCAATCGTCTTCAAATCGACTAAACCAACCAATGTAAGTATTCCGCTATCTTCATTGGTGTATTCATGCTTGATTTTCATGTCTTGTTTGATCTTGGGACCTAGATTAAAACCAACAATGGCATCAAGAGCTATAGGTTCAAGCATGAAAAATGTAGGGCTTAAAATTGGGTATTTTGGATTTGAGCATGATTTTATAAAATTGGATGTTTGAGCATGCTTAATATATGTAATATTGAAGATTGATTTGATCAATTTCAACAAAATGTGATTGGATCAATTTTTCCCAAATTGGAAGTGTTAGCCGAATATGTGACTTGTTTGGAGTTCTTGGAGTTTTTTGTTTTTGATTCATTTGATGAGTTGAAATCATTTAGGATAATGTTAATTTGAAACCAATTAGATTGGATTTTGAATTGAACTTAAAATCCCCAAAAGTTATCACCTTGGCCGAATGCTATATTGATTTTGGGTTCTTGGAAATTTTGTTTTTTGATTCATTAGATGAATTGGAATCATAATATTTGATGTTAATTTGAGGTCAATTGGATAGTACTTTGAATTGGACAAAAAACCCCAAAATCTCATGTTGGCCAAATGTGATGGATATTTGGAAATCTTGGATTTTTTTATTTTAATTCATTGGATGAGTTATAATGATGTAGGATGATGTTGATTTGAGATTGAATTGGATTTAATTTTGAATTGGATAAAAATCCCTAAATTCTATATATTGGCCGAATGCTTATAGCCCTAATGACTTGGTATATTTTTGATTTTGTGACATTGGATGTGTATGAAATCAAATTGGATGGTGATTTAATGTCGATTGTGGGTTCGGTTGGATTGAAACCAAATCGGACACACAAAAATCCTCCTTGGCCGAGAGCTTTGTAGCATGTAAATGGGTTTGATTTTTCAATTTGTATGTTGGACATGTAATAATGAATTGAGTATGATTAATTGGACTAATTTAGTGTTTTAGAAATATTGATTTAGTTTATTAATCATGTAATACACTTTAGTTTAATTGAATATGAAATTGGATTTTGTATATTTAATTAATTGGGCCTAATTTTGGAAATTGGACTTTAATGTTGTAATTGGACCTATTGGGCTTGATTTTATCAAGTTGGGTTTAGGCCAAGTGGATTGGATCCAATTGGGCCCAAAACCTTAACCATAAAGCCCAAATGCAACTAATGAACCTTTAAGTTCAATTGGGCCTAATGGGCCAAGATTGATTTATGGGCTTATGGGGTAAATCCCGGATTGGACTTTGGTTATCGGTTTGACCCGAGTTGACCAAAAGTCCACGCCTTAAGAAATCAATTAAAAACCCATTGGACTTTAATTGAATTGACGTTGGACGTTAATCGGTCTTTGAGACGCGTTACGATTAAATTTGGAATTTAAATCGTAAAAGGTTTATTAAATAAAAGTGTAATATTTAATTTGGAATTGAATAGTGAATTAGTATTAAATACATATTAAATTTGATTTGATGATGTAGTTAATTTAATTCATGAATTCGTACTTTAAGTACTTATTCGCAAAAATGAGTTTGACTCGATTAAAATCAAATCGTTGTTTGAACATTGGATGTGTTGGGGTTGGTGCTCAGAGCGCCAATCCGGGCCGTATTTATGTCTGATTCATGAATACGAACATCCCCTTATTCCGTAATATTACTTATTTATGGTTGCACCTCTTGTTCTTATATACGTATTCGATCTGATTACGATTAGATTGAAACTAAATGTGGTTTAGTGATATGTATATATTATACAAAGGCCCGATAATATATAATGCAGTACACAGTTACAAAGTTATTTTGTAATTGACATTGGGAAGTGTCACTGCTATATGTATATTATCAAACAAAGTTCCTGGTCAAGATTTGCTAACACGGGTCGGTTAGTCAAATCCGTTGAGACCAGTACATGTCGTATATCGAGACTTGGTCCGATGGTTTATCCCAATGAACCATGAGTCTATGGAGACTCGTATAGACGTGTAGGTGTTTATAGTGGATAAACACTGAACGGCTCACCGAAGATTCTTAATGGATGGTACGCCAACGTCAATAAGAATCTTCTCGGGTTGAGTAGCATAGTGGTCCTTCGACTTGAGACACCACTGTGGATGTATGAGACATCCTCCACACTTAGATGGCAGTCACGTCACCGATCTATTTAGATCAGACCTCCGCCTGTTCGTTGGGTGTGGATCGATCCTCAGGATATCCTGTGTGTGTCAAGATAGGATCCGTCAGTTCTGTGTACAGAGCATAGGTAGTCCATATATATTTAGCAGTCTGTTAAATCTGTGGCCACAGTATACATCGGAAGTAAGTTCCGAGTGTTATTTAGAGATTGCTAATAGATACGTCGACGAGATAATACCTATAGAGATTTGACGTTTACATCTATATCTCTGGGATTATCTGGATACCTGTGACGGAGGGATTATACGTATGCAATGACCTTGACCTGTATGATTCAGCTAGTTTATCTGTGATCGTCATAATCTACGGGTGGATAGATTATGTACATGAAA
This sequence comes from Zanthoxylum bungeanum, assembly GCA_019454045.1. Classification (NCBI taxonomy): domain Eukaryota; kingdom Viridiplantae; phylum Streptophyta; class Magnoliopsida; order Sapindales; family Rutaceae; genus Zanthoxylum; species Zanthoxylum bungeanum. The sequence goes on from SKCR01052802.1 coordinate 20,554, forward strand.
TTGGATTTCATGACGGATATACCTAAATCTAGAGAGTCTCAATAATGAAACATACTCGTAGAGCACTAGAGCAACATTTATGAATAATGATGATTATTTATAAATCGTTTAATCGTTAAACGAAAAATACATGCGAACGGGCCGAACCGTCATTTCCTAATTAATGTGTATTTGTATTTAATATATGATATCATTAAATACACATTAATAAATAGTCAAATAAAGGTATTTGACATATATCATCAATATATGTATTTGAGATATTTAAGTAAATATAATACATATATTTGATATATTTGTATTTAATTAATTATTTAATTATTTAATTGTTAAATGATTAATATAATTAAAATATAAATGTATCACCAAATGATAAAGTTAAGAAATGATTATAAGTTGCAATTGTTGACTTATACATTAAAGGAAAAGGTTGTCAAATTGATTTTGACTTCTTAAGATATTTGTTCAAAAATTGTTTGAAAAATAAAATATCTTTTTCCTTTATTTTTTATTAATTTCGGCCAACACCCTAATATAATATAATTTTTATATTCTTGAGTTGCTTTTGTTGACTTGTTAAAAGGTTATTAAAGTTGTAATGATTCAAGTAAACAAGTTGACAAAGCTTTAATTAATGAAATAAAAATATCATGATATTTGTATATACCACACCAAATTTCGGCCAAGGCTTATTTGGAGGAGGTATATATTGTTTTGTTTCATTTTTAGGGTTAAGAAGTTCATATACACAAAATAACATAAAAGAAAGTTGAGAGAAAAGCTTGAAGGCCAAAGGAGAAAAGGCTTGAAAACTTGGATTTTGTAAGTCTTTCTTTAAAGCTTTCAACATGGAAATTGTTTCTAACATGCTTGGCATCATTTTGTGTTGCTTTGATGTTCTTTCTTCTTTTATAGTTTATGTTTATTTGGTTGTGAACTTTGATGAAAGTGTAGAGCATGTATGATGAAGGAAGCTTATGGCTATTGTAGTAATAAGTGTTCTTTTGTGGTTTTGGAAACCTTGTTGCTAATCTAGAGTTGTTGACCCACTCTTAGATGACCTAGATTTTATCTTGAGTTGTTTCATTGTATTGAGACTTTGATTGGATGGAAGAAACATGATTAAAGTAATTGATTTAACCAATTTGGTCTAATTTGTCCAATTTGAAGAAATTGAAAAATTAGGGTTCATGACCAATTCTAAATTTGGGGATTTTCATATATGTTGTGCATTTGTGTGTGTATATGATGCATATAAAGTTTCATGTTCATTGGATTACATCTTGATGTGTTTTGATGCATGAAATGACAAAATACACAAATGTGCACCTTGGAGGGGCATTCGGCCAAAGAGTCAAACTTTGGGGATTTTGGTGCTTTTGGTGTTTTGATGTTTTGAACATGCTAAGTTCATCTTAGAAATGATTTAGAATCATTCAAAATTGATTAGATCAATTTCGGACTAAAATGGACAAAATACCAATGTAAGGGCATTTCGGTAATTCACTTGAATATGATTCATTTGAATTTTATTTCATAATTTGATTATTGGAATGTTAAATAAATATGTTTATTTAATTAATCCGAGAAAAAGTTTTGAAATCGGAAGATTCGATCTTCCGCCGCTTCCGCTGCGTTACCGGATATTCCCCCTAAAAAACCCAAACAAAATGGTATCAGAGCGAGTCTGATTCTAGGCCTCCATAAAATGATTAGCTTGTTTTATTCAATGTTCAATCATGTTTTCTTGACTTTATACATGCTTGTTATAATCTAATTTGATTAGATTTAGGGTGTATGACACTTAATGGAATATCCCCGTTTAATAAGGTTTTAAAAGTAACTAGTATTTGGAATACTTGTTTCTTGGTCCGTCTTGTCAATACGGTTTATAAATATCTTTTCGTTGACTACATCCGAGACCGTGCCTCTGCTGTGAGGGTGTAGCTGATAGAAATTTATTTATGCCGAATGTATATTAGATACTAGATAAATTCAAGCGAAAGCGGAATCCTGAACGTGCCCTAGCTGTCAGGGTTACGCAAGTAACTTGAGTTTATCATTGACAAGTTTAACCTTGGTACGTCTCCTTGTGGGCCTGCCTTCGCAGGGACAACGAGACACGGCCAGGACCAGAACCTTGGAGTCACTAGTGAGTGATTGACAATTAGTTGTCTACCTGTGAATATACGTCGGCGAGACCGTGCCTCTGCTGTGAGTCGAAATATATTCATGGGGTCCTCTTCCCATTATGGAATTCGATTTAATTATTGAATTCTCGTCTTTCCGTTGGGGATTACGGCATTACGTAAAAATAGTGGGAGGCACTGCTAAGTTTAAAATATTCCATAACTTAGGCAGTGTATGTTATTATGGAAATTGCCGCTTGTTTGTTTCCTTATTCTATTGTTTATATAGAATTAAACTTTTATTTACTGCACATATATTATGATATGTTATCTCACTAGACTCTTGGTTGCAGTTATTCTAGAATAGGTTCTAGATACTAATAGACTAGGATATTATTAGATTAGTCTAAACCATCGGGAACTGTTGTTCTAATTTTCTTCAAAAATAAAGATGGTTAGTGACTTAGTTTCTAAGTCATGATAGATAATCTAGATAGATATCCCTTAAGGATGTAATACTTTAGAGACAATAGTTTCTTATGCAGTAAGAATTGACTTGAATTAGTTCATGTCTCGAGATTCTTGACTGGCATTTAGAAAGCCCTATTAGGTATTTGTTTATCTAGTAATGACGTTTCTAAGCTTTAATTACCTTTAGAGGTAATGTGTCTGACACAATTTGCTAATCAGTTATTTACAATTGTTGTGAATAGTTGAATGTAAATAGTAAAGCTAAAGAAAGGAGATGCGTATATTTGTGTATAGAAAATATCGATTTTCACAATACTACAACTACAGGTATTGGATACCAGATCTCCCGTCTAGTTATTTGAAATATTGGTTAACAATTATTTTGATATTTGATATTGGAACTTGCGACTATTGGATAGTCACTTGTTCTTTATAAACAATTGTTACATATTTTATAATAACTAGTAGTGTCATTAACGTAGAGATAAACATTAAGAAAAATTATTCGGTAAAGTAAATGATTTAGAACGGTGCTTTATAGGTTTAATCACTTAAGCATTGGATGCTTATTCCGTATGGTGAAGGATGGTTTGATACTAGATCACACACATATCCTTATCCATTTAATGAATATTGTATTCAGGAAAGTGATTAAGATCTCATTTAATCAATGATTGTCATTGGACCACCAGATTTATTTAACTGATACATTGGATGTATGTAGTTTAATGAATAATAATTGCTTAAGGTAGTTTTCTATACTTCGTAACTTAGTTGATGAATTGTCATAACTTAGTTATGTGTTTCTGAAGGAACACATATTGAAAGTCTTGAAAGTATCAAGTACTTTCAATCCGTTCTGATGAAACGTAGATTGAACATTTTTGACTTGTTCAAATATATTCAATCTAAAGGTTTTAGAGAATTCTATCCTCAAAATTCATAACATGTCTTTGAACTGTTCAAAGATCTTTGATACAATCAAACGTATGAATTTAAAGCAATTAGTTCTAAGGTTATTTAGTGAATATGATTCATATTCAATATTATTCTTCCATGATTCCATCTTGATGGAATTGAGTAGTGGGAGCAATCGAATCTTATATGATTTGATTCGTTTGATATTGAATGTTACCGAATTAGTTTCAATACTCTTGGGGTTATGCTCCAGTAACACTAATTCATCTCTTTAATTAATGTTCCATTATTTTCTACAGATGCATATATGATATGTATAGGTAGAAAATTTGAATCTTGAAAAGTTTGAGATTTCAATCTTTCTTTTATATAATAGTTATATAATGGAAATTACTTACACCTCGGAGGTATAAGTAAAAGTTTATCGTTTATTCTGTTTAATAGAATATTGTATTCTATTTAATAGAATATCTTTCCTACGATTCTAAGTAATAAAATCGTTTTATTACTTGGTGTGTAACATCAGATGTTAACTATTGTAGAAAAGACTTGACTTATTGAAGTCAAATGTGAGAATGATAAATTATAAATGGAACTATGTAATTAATAAGATGAAACAAACCTTTTACATCTTCCGTACAAGTCCAATAGGATAACAGAATCATTCACGAGTATTTGATACTTAATGGTTCCGTTGTTTTCTTATTGAAGAAAAATTATCCTATAACTTGTAATGGAAGCGATATTTGATATCGATTCTGGAAGTTCACCATTGAACCTTAGATCTAAGATTGTTCATAGCTTACTACGATCGAGTTTTGAACTTGATTAAGCTTTCATTATGAATTAGTTCATGATATGTGCTAATTGTTTGCACAGCGAAAGCATTGTGAGCTTATTAAAGGTTTGACCTTTACAGTATGACAGTAAGAAAAGTTATACTCAGCAATCTATTGTAGATTCTGAGAAAACTATCTCTAGTCAAACTAAATGAACAATTAAAGATATATTGGTTAATGTTGATAATAAACTGTATATTTTAGCTAAAGAATGCAAAGTGGCATTTTTGGATGACTTATTCAGATAAGAGATCAGTTGTGATTTCCTTATTTGAAGAGTTCATTCTGAAATGGCCCTAGAGTTTGTGTTCTGCTGAGATCGCAGTTTAGTGTGCTAGCTTATAGAGCCTATTGTAGACTCAGATAAGTCTTCCAGAAATATGTGTTCTCTATTTTTGATATCGTCAGATTGTCTGATCTTGTCAAAGTATATAGAATACATATGTGATAAAAAGGGTTAGTGGGAGTGTATAGATTACTTTCTAGTGTTATATATATCTTAACGACATTGTCATTATTATAGTAATAATGAGATGTTTGTAAGGTAAAAGATTTACCTAAGTCTTCTTTACTCCGTGAAATCAGTGGGAGTAGTCTCTGTTATATTTGATATAAAGTTTTATATAAGATATAAAACCAAGAGACTTGTGAGATACTCCTATTATTCGTACATTAGATATGATCTAATAAAGGACATAACTAGGCTATCTGTATGACAGTTAGTATAACTCTTGGACAGTTATTGTGTGTCTTATATAAAGTATTCATCTTTCGTAAAGGATGATTCCTTTTTCGAAAGAGATATTGATTAGAATGTCTAGTCAATCTTATGTATCATTTGATGATGACATAATAAATACTTTATTATGTGCGATTATCGATGTCGATTTAATCGTAATTGTTACGATTTATTTTGACATCTTATAGACCATATGATGGATCTTGAAACACGTTCTTTGTGATCTTTGAGATATTAAGAACGAGTTTCTAATTCATGGAGAATACAGTCTGCAACCATTAGGGTCATATTAGTTTTGAGACTAATTATGACGTTAGACAGTCTACGTCATAAAGAGTCACAAATAATGCAGTGGGAGTGTCACGAAGGATTCTACTATTTAGTGGAATCAAATGCAACTTTTGAAGTATTGACTTATGAAGTTGCATAGTGACCTTTTAAAATAGAAGTTTTAAATTGGTGTTGTGCTTGCGGTTGTCCTCATAATATTTTTGGATTTGATCCCTAAATACTTGGACAACTTAGTAGCTGTAGCATAATACAGTTATAGCATCCATTTCATATTAATGTATAATTTAGATTCTACAAAATATGAATGATGCTGACTATGGGAAACGATAGAGTTTGTTTGACAAACTCGATATTTTATAGCGGACTTGTTTCTTACCTCTTAAGTACTGGGTGAGCTTTTGAGGGCCATGTGCATACGATGCACATTGAGACGTGTATATGATACCGTGGATTGGCACTAGAGCAAGTGGGAGAAATTGTTGGGGTTGCTGCTCAGAGCGCCAATCCGGGCCGTATTTATGTCTGATTCATGAATACGAACATCCCCTTATTCCGTAATATTACTTATTTATGGTTGCACCTCTTGTTCTTATATACGTATTCGATCTGATTACGATTAGATTGAAACTAAATGTGGTTTAGTGATATGTATATATTATACAAAGGCCCGATAATATATAATGCAGTACACAGTTACAAAGTTATTTTGTAATTGACATTGGGAAGTGTCACTGCTATATGTATATTATCAAACAAAGTTCCTGGTCAAGATTTGCTAACACGGGTCGGTTAGTCAAATCCGTTGAGACCAGTACATGTCGTATATCGAGACTTGGTCCGATGGTTTATCCCAATGAACCATGAGTCTATGGAGACTCGTATAGACGTGTAGGTGTTTATAGTGGATAAACACTGAACGGCTCACCGAAGATTCTTAATGGATGGTACGCCAACGTCAATAAAAATCTTCTCGGGTTGAGTAGCATAGTGGTCATTCGACTTGAGACACCACTGTGGATGTATGAGACATCCTCCACACTTAGATGGCAGTCACGTCACCGATCTATTTAGATCAGACCTCCGCCTGTTCGTTGGGTGTGGATCGATCCTCAGGATATCCTGTGTGTGTCAAGATAGGATCCGTCAGTTCTGTGTACAGAGCATAGGTAGTCCATATATATTAGCAGTCTGTTAAATCTGTGGCCACAGTATACATCGGAAGTAAGTTCCGAGTGTTATTTAGAGATTGCTAATAGATACGTCGACGAGATAATACCTATAGAGATTTGACGTTTACATCTATATCTCTGGGATTATCTGGATACCTGTGACAGAGGGATTATACGTATGCAATGACCTTGACCTGTATGATTCAGCTAGTTTATCTGTGATCGTCATAATCTACGGGTGGATAGATTATGTACATGAAATTGGATTTCATGACGGATATACCTGAATCTAGAGAGTCTCAATAATGAAACATACTCGTAGAGCACTAGAGCAACATTTATGAATAATGATGATTATTTATAAATCGTTTAATCGTTAAACGAAAAATACATGCGAACGGGCCGAACCGTCATTTCCTAATTAATGTGTATTTGTATTTAATATATGATATTATTAAATACACATTAATAAATAGTCAAATAAAGGTATTTGCCATATATCATCAATATATGTATTTGAGATATTTAAAGTAAATATAATACATATATTTGATATATTTGTATTTAATTAATTATTTATTATTTAATTGTTAAATGATTAATATAATTAAAATATAAATGTATCACCAAATGATAAAGTTAAGAAATGATTATAAGTTGCAATTGTTGACTTATACATTAAAGGAAAAGGTTGTCAAATTGATTTTGACTTCTTAAGATATTTGTTCAAAAATTGTTTGAAAAATAAAATATCTTTTTCCTTTATTTTTTATTAATTTCGGCCAACACCCTAATAGAATATAATTTTTATATTCTTGAGTTGCTTTTGTTGACTTGTTAAAAGGTTATTAAAGTTGTAATGATTCAAGTAAACAAGTTGACAAAGCTTTAATTAAATGAAATAAAAATATCATGATATTTGTATATACCACACCAATTTCGGCCAAGGCTTATTTGGAGGAGGTATATATTGTTTTGTTTCATTTTTAGGGTTAAGAAGTTCATATACACAAAATAAACATAAAAGAAAGTTGAGAGAAAAGCTTGAAGGCCAAAGGAGAAAAGGCTTGAAAACTTGGATTTTGTAAGTCTTTCTTTAAAGCTTTCAACATGGAAATTGTTTCTAACATGCTTGGCATCATTTTGTGTTGCTTTGATGTTCTTTCTTCTTTTATAGTTTATGTTTATTTGGTTGTGAACTTTGATGAAAGTGTAGAGCATGTATGATGAAGGAAGCTTATGGCTATTGTAGTAATAAGTGTTCTTTTGTGGTTTTGGAAACCTTGTTGCTAATCTAGAGTTGTTGACCCACTCTTAGATGACCTAGATTTGATCTTGAGTTGTTTCATTGTGTTGAGACTTTTATTGGATGGAAGAAACATGATTAAAGTAATTGATTTAACCAATTTGGTCTAATTGTCCAATTTGAAGAAATTGAAAAATTAGGGTTCATGACCAATTCCAAATTTGGGGATTTTCATATATGTTGTGCATTTGTGTGTGTATATGATGCATATAAAGTTTCATGTTCATTGGATTACATCTTGATGTGTTTTGATGCATGAAATGACAAAATGCACAAATGTGCACCTTGGAGGGGCATTCGGCCAAAGAGTCAAACTTTGGGGATTTTGGTGCTTTTGGTGTTTTGATGTTTTGAACATGCTAAGTTCATCTTAGAAATGATTTAGAATCATTCAAAATTGATTAGATCAATTTCGGACTAAAATGGACAAAATACCAATGTAAGGGCATTTCGGTAAATTCACTTGAATATGATTCATTTGAATTTTATTTCATAATTTGATTATTGGAATGTTAAATAAATATGTTTATTTAATTAATCCGAGAAAAAGTTTTGAAATCGGAAGATTCGATCTTCCGCCGCTTCCGCTGCGTTACCGGATATTCCCCCTAAAAAACCCAAACAGGATGATCACTTAATTATCAGATTAATTAATTTGATTAGATTGATTGATAGCATGCTTATGTGTGTGAATACGTGGTTGTGTTGAATGAATAATGTATATCGGATGGATATTAGTCGGGTGGGCAATTTTTTGAAATTGTTGTAATAAATTCGATTTATTAAATTGGACCTGCGTGTCCAGCCTTATCACCTCTATTCTCTTGTATTCTCTTCTCACCTATTCCCCTCTATGTATATGAGGTTTCTTTAGAAGTGTAGTGTAACAGGTAGAAGTAATACTAGTGCTAGCTTGAGTGAGTAAGGGAGAGATTTGATCTAGGATCAATCTGTAAAGTATCCATCCGCATATCATTATTATTTATTTTCATACTCGCTTTATTATGTATTTAGAATGCATGTTTAATGGTGTATGATGATGAGACCTTAACAAAGATAATTAAATTGGTAACCAATTTGCACGCGAAAAACCCTCGTTCTATATTAAGCGATTATCCTTCCATTGAATGATTCTTGTTCAAGATCCGATTGGCATTGGTTTGTTGGCCAAAGTCAAGACCTTGTCAATTATGGATGTATTTGAATCATGAGGGTTTTTTTCCACATCGGTGTCTTGTCCAAGTTGTGATTTGTTGGCCAAAGTCAAGATCACTTCTTGTCCAACGACATTGATTACGAAACTTTCCTTGTCAATGGGTCCCGCTTAACTGGAATCATTAGGTTTGTTGTGCCAAAGCCAAGGCCTAGATGATTCGGAGGATAAGGTTAAGAAAATGTATTAGATACATTGGCATAAGTAATATGTTTAGGACTTGGATTCCACCTAACCGGATCTAGGAATTGGATTGGATCCAATTGATCTGTGAGATCTACCTAGTTAAATAGCATACAGCTTGTTGGCCAAAGTCAAGGTTGTATGTTATTTAATAGGATCCTAGCCCACTAGGAAACACGGTTTCCCGAGTACTCCACAGAGGGTTAGAGGCTCGACGAAAAATAGTGGGAGGCAAGTATTGAATTTGCAACATTCATTCAATTACTCGCCATACGCGCTCAAACAAATATCACTCGTCATATTAATCAAAAGTATTAGTTGGACTAATATTTTATGTTGTTTTAAAAAAAATATTTATATATAGTTGGACTATATACAAACTCATTCAATATATAGTTGATTTTATAATTGGATTATAGTAATCAATATAATTGAATTAAAATGATAGTTGATTCTATAATTAGATTATAGTAATCAATATTAAAATTATAGTTGATTAAATAATTTGATTATTGTAATCATTATAATAAATAGTACCTTATTGAAATTGATTAAATAGTTGGACTATTGAAATCAAGAAAGAATTGAAAAGTTGAATATTTAAAATATATAATTGGATTAAATGTTTTAAATGATTTAATTTTCAAATTGGGAATTAATAATAGGTTAATTTATTTGATAAAATAACTTATTATGACTAGGCCCATAATTAAGCAAATAAGTAGAGCATAAAATCTTTGGAAGATTTATATGATGATGACTTCAGTGCTTAATTAATATACTTATCATAAATCTATCTTTAGATTTAAAAGTATTGAAATGCAATTAATAATAGAGAATTGATTTGACTATTCTAGTGGAGAGAAGTCAAAGTTTGCAATTGGGCGAGTTGCACAAGGTGCACATCGTTTCGATATTCCGAAACCCAAGGCTTGGCCAAAGGTTTGTGTAATATTGAAAAGATAATTGACATATCCCAAAGTGACTACCATTTGGATATGGAAGACACGAAGGAATTAAAGAAAGGGCGAGGCTCTAACTTTAAAAATATTTGTCAAAGTTATGTTCACTTCTGGTATTGAAATTAGATTTTAAATACTTAGTGTGGTACATAAAATATATGTATTGATGTTCAGAATCCGCTATGAGCTGGATACTGACTTCAAGCCGAGATTTCTCTGCGAATCGGAAACGTGACGAAAGTCGCTGTTTCGACCGTAGATACCTAAATTTAGGAACTACCTTTTGGGTATGTACTTAAATTGGGAACTGTTATAATGTAACTAGTTTAACTAGAGACATTATCTCTCTATTAGTGTTTAATCCATTCCGGATAAAACCTTTGTATTGTAGAACACTAAAGTGTTTTATTATATAAAGATGATACTGAGATAAATACATTAGATGTAAATAACAGAATTTATATTTTGAATATAAATAAAATCTCAAACATATAAAATGACAAATAAATAGCTCATATTGATTTGATCAATAGAGACTTATTTGTGGCACTATTGTCTAGGACACAATTAAACCAGACTCGTATATCCACACTTTTGAAGAGTGGGTACTAGGACTGATTTGATTATTCAAATAAGGTCTGCGAATCTAGTTTATAAGGTAAAGTACCGAAAATACTATTTACTTGGTAATAATATAAAGGCCACCGATCTGTTAGCCCTATTCATGGTGAAGTTAGTGGGCCCATATCTAGCTAGGCTAGATGTGAACATGAATATTTCGTGACCTTGACGGATGTAGCATCACGTTATGGTCATGTGTTTCTTTTGAAGAACACAAATCGGAAACTTTAGAGTTTCGACACGAAATAGAAAAACAGATCGGCTATAGTATTATTCCACAACGGTAAGACCTTAATGGAAAATACTTAAGCAGTAAGTTTCAAATATACATGAAAAAGTACGATATTCTTTCATATGAGGACTCCTCTCGAGACACGTCAGTTAGACGGTGTGTCCGAACTAAAACCGAATTTTGTTGGACATGATAAGATTTATCACGAGTCTCTCTGAGCTACTGTTTCCTTCAATAGGATATGTATTAACAGTGCAAAACTTATTTAGAATAAGGTTCCATATAAATCTGTTTGACAGATGTCATATAGGATATGAACAGGGAAGAAACGAGGTTTCTTATTCCTGATAATTTGGGTATGCCAGGCATAACGTTTGGATGATACCAAACTAAAAGACCCAAATTGGATAAGTGCCTATATAGGTTATCCTAAGGGAAACCTTAAGTATAGTACTTATAAATCTCACATGAGAACAATATGATTGTTGCTCACCATGCGGTTTTCCTGAGAGGAATACCGATATGCAGTGGTCAGTGGGAGGATAGTGATACTCGATGAAAATCGGAGTAATACTGTTCTAGGCACGAAGTCCTTAATGGAACACAAACAGTTCATCAATGATGAATCTATACCATTAATCTTCAAATACACAAGAACTTCGTAGATCGGATAGAGTCAGAAAACAACCTAGGGTATGGGTTTCTGATCTAACCTCATAAAGATGTCAATCTTGTGAAGGTATATCCACCGACTACGTTTTGAGGAAGTGATACGAGGTATCGGCTCCCTGTCATGGCAAAGTGCCATGAGTCCGAAATGGATTCCATGTATAACAACTATTTTGGATACTAGTTGTACCACAAGGCATTGTGCCCATTGGTACATTAAACGTCTTCAAGGAAGACATACATGGATGGCAACATACCAACGTACAAAGCTAGGCTTTTGACGAAAAAGGTATCGTTATCAACATTGTGTTAATAACGGTTCAACCTTTTACCTGTTGCCATGGTAAATCCATTTTGAAGAAGATGCTTGTTGATAACTGTATATTTCATTTATGAAATATGTCAGTTACAAATCAAAATCGCTTTCCTGAAAAGGAAACCGTTTGGAGAATGTTTATAACATTCTGACGATTTTGTATAACCGACAAACAAGGTTTGCGGATTATTCAATCCATGTTTGGATTGAAGCAAGCATAAGGTTCTTGGAACTGACGTTTTGAAATAATCATAATGGTTTATGATTTTACTCAAAACGAAATAATTCTTGTGTATATAAGGAGGTTAGTGGGAGAGCGCACTGACAGTGAAATTCCCATAAAACAATTGGTGAAAGCTTGGCTTTCATAGATATTCTTTCAATAGAAATACTCCGTAGAATTCTGGGGAGTAACAACCTTTATTCAAGGAATAAAGATCTACTGGGATAGATTTGGAGTTGGTTAACACTCTCTGAAAATTGTACATTTAAAATGTACTTGTATTGGTGTCTCATACGCTTCGAGCATATGGAGTCACAATCGGGTCAATCCAAGTGATAGTCACTGGATTGAAGTTAAGAACATCTGTTAGTATCTCTGAGAACTAAAGATGCTATCTTTTACTATGGAGAAGGAGAACTTGAAGTGACTGGGATCACTGCAGCAAGTTTCCAAACGATTAAATACTACGGTACTATAAAGTTTGAATAACGGGACAGTGAGCTGGAAATCTTCCAAGCAAGATAACTGTTGCCGAATAAATAAACAAACGCGGATTATTGCTGCAGCTGAGGCAGCAATAGAAGTCTTTTGGATTGAAATAAATCTAATTAGATTAGATATAGTTCTTTTAGCAGCTGAGCTAGGCGTCAGCACAAGCTAAGGAATTAAAGGTCTCATCGACGATCCAGATATATACTTCTGTATCATCTGATTCGTTCGGATCATACATCGTGGCGATGTGATGATCGTGTAAATCGCGTCAAACGATAATCAAACAAATCCGCTGACGAAAACCTTTCCTCAGCAATTTGAGCGAACCGTACATAGTTCAGGTGTAGGACACTTGAGTGACTCGCTATGTGCCAAGTGGGAGATTGTTGGACAAAATGACCCATAGCGTCACTATTAGCACAGATCATTGTGTTGTTGTAGCAAATTACTATGTGACATTGAAATTGCACTCTCATCATTTGTGATTAGATCACCATATATATATAAATGAAGAGAGGTCCCTATGATTAGTTCCTGGACTGAGAATGATATGAGACAGTATCAGTCCCCGATTGATTAATCATTAAATATCCCTAGCCGTAGTATTATCGAGACTGGACATCGATAATGCGGAATAGGCTAGTATTGCACTTGTGCGCGTTGTGAGGGCACAACGACATAGTTCTCATATATATAAGTGTTGGAGACTTATGCAAGTGCGATAGGAGGTCGTGTTTCACCGATGGTATGGGAAACAGCTTCGCTCTGGATAGACCCCTCGGAATCCCATTGGTATTATGACTATGTGTCTATGGGAGGCCGAAATCAAGGTAGGTGTATATAGTCTTAACCTGAGACTTGCATCGCTAATACTTACGATAATCGATAAACTTTGGTTGGTGGTGGTAGGGGACTTTAAACAGGTTCTGAGTACACCACTTCTGGGTTTATCAGAGAGTCGTAGAGTATTGGGTGTGATGTCAAGACGGAAGTGTCACTTCAGTCATATTGGAGTTGATGTCACGCAGGATACGGTACTAGTGCTCTTGAGTGTTGCGCAACCAATCGGGATATTGTGACCAGGTCATGTATATCCGATATAGAGACTATGTTACCAGACATCCGATATGTGCTTCGGACGGGGTAGACACTTATCCAGCCCCAGCCCTAGCACGTGATTATCCGATACTGGACCGATATGCACAATACAGTTGTATACTACGCTTGATACAGATCTTAATATTCTTAAATGGATATGTCCGGAGAATTGGGAAGACTTGGTGCTTTGCTAGGAGTCGACCTTGTCTCGTAAATCGGTTAGAACGTAGTACTTGGTACGTACGTGATTCGGATACTCCGACGACCGTATTTACTGCCAATATATATCCGGAGATCTCATGGGTCGCTTCCCGATAATCCACCGATGACGCACAACTCGCACTCTTGAATAATCTGGGATTATATAGAAGAGAGAGAAAATTAATCTAGGATTAATTACGGAGATATTTTATCTAGGATAAAATATCGTCTAGAGAGAGATAACGATTAATTCGGAATTAATCGATGAATTAATATATTCGATTTATTAAACGAAATTAGATTTCGACGCGGAATTAAAATTAGATTTTAATTCGGGCGAACGAATTAATTTAGAATTAATTCATTAGCGACGTGAATAGTGAATTCGCTAGGCGTAATCATCTAATTACGACGCGACGGAAAAATCATTAATTTGGAATTAACGAACCGGAGCCCGAGTGTGATTACGAGCGCATTCGTATTTCGAATTCGAGTGCGGCGACGCAAGTCACATCAAGCGTCAAATCAATCGTCACATCAAACGTCAAATCAAAAGTCACTTTGAGTGATTGATTGATTTGATTAATGGATTGAGTGAAAGACACTCAACATGTCACTTTATTAAAGTTGATATGACTTGATGGACATTGATATTGGAGTGTGGAACACTCAAGCTTATTACATTCAATTTATTTGACTTTTTAAAAGTTAAAATGAATTGGTAAATCATTTAATATTTTTTGAAAATATATAAAACAAATGATTTACAACTTTTGTAATTACTTAACACATTTCTTTCTCTCTCATTTTTCTCTCTTCCTCTCACGCAAACCAGAAACATTTCTTCACTGGTTTTGAACCAGAAAAACGTGAGCTTTAAGGGAAGCAAGAGTGGGTTTTCATGGTGAAAATTCAAGTGCTAGCACACTTACAAGTCTTGCGAAGGTGGTAGGGAGGTTCGACCATGAGACGGGATCCATCCGACGAATCTAGAAGCTCATTTTCGCAGCTCAAAACAGAAGATGGAGGACAGTGGACTGCTGCAGTTCATGCGCCAAAACAGTGAGCATATTGGCTTCAATCGTCTTCAAATCGACTCAACCAACCAATGTAAGTATTCCGCTATCTTCATTGGTGTATTCATGCTTGATTTTCATGTCTTGTTTGATCTTGGGACCTAGATTAAAACCAACATTTTGTGGCTAGAGTGTTCCAAGTGTGATGGAACCTGCTGGTAGTGAATATAGCCAAGCTTTGGCTCTGTCCTTCAAGGAATATGGAAAAACTCGCAGTCTCATTGCTTCTTCAGCTGCTTTATTGTAATTGAAAGTACCGCAAACTTCCAGGAAGTTACTAATGTGGGCATTAAGATCTTCAGTTGCATTCCCCCCAAATTGCACTGACTGTTGAATCATCTGAATGCATGTTTTGATGTCACATGCATTTGCTGGTAAGGGAGGGAGTACAATATAGGAAATGAAGCCGTCAACCACCAGAATGGTTCTGTCACGAATGTGAATTAGTGGTGCAACTTCTAAAGGTTCAGGTTCCATCTTAACAATTGCTTCTTGCCCTTCTCGCCTTTCCCTTCTCAACTGTCTGATGGTTCTTTCAATCTCTGGGTCAAGCCGTTGGAGTTCAAAGCTTCTGGTTCATCTCATGTAGTGTATGAGAACCTGAAACACAAGAAAACAAAAACAATAAGTAAAAAGAAATTAGATACAAGTAAAGTATCCAACCCCAAAACTAATAGTGAAAGATAAATAAGTCTCCGACAACGACGCCAAAAACTTGACCGGCGTAATCACACGCGTATAACACAAGCGCATGTATCGTTCAAGTAGTATAAAAAGTATTGATCCCATTAGGACTTAAAACCTTTTGTTATCAATTTATGAAGTTAAATGTTTACAAGTATCTAATGGATTGATTGTTTGATTAGGTGGTGACTTTAAAATTAAAACAAGTAAATAAATTACGTATTTGGTATTAACCTGAGACTTGCACTTGTGCGTGTTATGGAAGCGTAATAGCATAGTTCTCATATATTTAAGTATTGGATACTTATGCAAGTGTGATAGGAGGTTGTGTTTGTCGATGGTACGGAAATAGCTTCGTTCTGGATAGACCCCTCGGAATCCCATTGGTAGTATGACTATGTGTCTATAGGAATCCGAATCATGGTAGGTGTATTTGGTATTAACCTGAGACTTGCATCCCTAATACTTGCGACAATCAATACGCTTTCGTTTTGGTCATCCGGGGCTTTAACAAGTTATGTGTACGCCTCTTCTGGGTTTATTGAGAATCGTAGTGTATTGGGTGTGATGTCAAGATGGAAGTATCACTTCAGTCATATGGAGATGATGATCACACATGGATACATAACTAGTACTCTATTATGTTGCAACTATTGGGATAATATGACAAGGTCATGATTATCCGATTAAAGAGACTAGTTGCTTGTGATCCGATATATGCTTCGTACGAGGCATACATTATTCCAGCCTCAGGCCTTGCATGTGACATCTGATACTGGATCGTAATACGCAATACTACGTATACTACACCTGACAAAGATTATATATTCCTTATAGAATATTTCTGGAGAATGGGTAGGCACGACACTTTGCTAGAAGCCAACCATGTCTTGTAAATTGATAAAAACATGGTATTGGGTACGCACGAATTCGGATAATCCGATAACCGAATTTACTGCCAACATATCCAGGGATCTCATGAGTCGCTTCTCAAAGATTCACCGATGACATTTGACTCGAACATAATTAATCTGGGATTAATTAGAAGAGAGATAGAAAATTAATCTGGGATTAATTACGGTGAGAATTTATTTGGGATAAAATTCGATTAGAAGAGAGAGAACGATTAATTTAGAATTAATCGATAAAATAATATATTCGATATATTAAACGAAATTAGATTTCTAAGCAGAATTAAAATGGGATTTTAATTCGGGCAAACAAATTAATTTAGAATTAATTCGTAAGCGACTTACGTAATAATTTTGCGAGGCATTATTATTTAATTAAATTTGATTTAATTAAGTCGCAACGGAAAATTCGTTAATTCGGAATTAACGAACCCGAGCCCGAAATGTGTTTGTGGGCCCACTCGGATTTTGAATTAAAGTGGGGCCCACATCAAGTCACAGCACAAGTCAATCTCATCACTTTATTTGATGGAAGTTGTTAGTTGGTGATGGCTTGATTTACACACTTCCTTATTTTATTTTAATTGGTTGAGTAACCTTTACCAAATCTTGGATTTGGTATATGACTTTTGATTTTGGAAAATCAAATTAACTTAACACATTTTCACTCTCATTTTCCTCTCTTCACTGTGAACCACTCTCTCTCTTCTCTTCTCCATCTTGGCCGAGAGTTGCTCTCATTCTTAGGGTAATTTTGTTGCAAAATTATTCCATAGCTAGCACTTAAAAGGGTAAAAAAAGGTGATAGGGAAACCTTTCCCATTGAGTTTGGAATTCAAGAATCATAGCTTGGAGCTCAACCGTACAAATCAAAGAGAGCTTGAAGCACTTCTCAAAGGAGCAAATTTTTGTTGTCTACGCATCCATATAACCGATCGTTGTAAGTCTTTTTTCCGTAATCTTACTTCGAGTATTCACATGTTTTATGCTTAAATACATCATTGGCATGTTCTTAGAGATCCCAACACTTTGATCATCAGCAGTCTCATCCGTTCCAAGTGATTATTGTAAAAGTTCATCAGAGAGTTTAGAGGGATAAAAGAAAATTGCTTGTGAAGTTTTGCAAGAACTTCTTCCATTCTGAAATGATTTAACTTGCAAAAACTAAACACACCAAATCAAAACACACCAAATCTGAATATATACACAAATTGCATGGGTTGCCTCCCAGCTAGCGCTAAGTTTAATGTCGTCAGCTAGACATGACTGCCCGAACGTTACGCTGGATCTGAAAGTGTGACACTATCTTTTTTTCGCTCAAATGATTCTCCCCAGTAGTGATTGACACGCTGGCTGTTAACTTTGAATGTGTTGTTCGACTTGGGATTGTATATCTCAACAACTCCGTAGGGTAATACCTAAGTAATCACAAATGGTCCTGACCACTTTGATTTCAGCTTTCCAGGAAAAAGTTTCAATCGTGAATCATATAACAAAACCTGCTACCATGGCTCCAGTTGTCTGCGCACTATTTTTTTTATCATGCCATTTCTTCGTCGTTTCTTTGTACAGTTTGGCATTCTCATAAGCCTGTAGGCGAAATTCCTCCAATTCGTTGAGTTGGTGGAGTCGTTTCTCTCCTGCAGCTTGTGGATCAAGATTCAACTTCTTCAGTTCCCAGTACGCCTTGTGTTCAAACTCAACTAGTAGATGGCACGCTTTCCCAAACACCATTCAATATGGGGACATACCAATGGGTGTCTTGTAAGCTGTTCGGTAGGCCCATATTACGTCATCCAGTTTTTCAAACCAGTCCTTCCTTGTTGATCCAATGGTTCTCTCCAAGATTCTTTTGATCTCCCTATTTGAACCTTCAACCTATCCATTTGACTGTGGATGGTAGGCTGTGGAAACTTTATGAGTAACTCCGTATTTGGATAGGAGTGCATCGAAGTATATGTTGCAGAAATGTGAACCACCATCACTGATAATCGCCTGAGGTGTTCCGAAGCGAGTGACAATATTCTTTTTAAGGAATTTGATCACCACTTTTGAATCATTGGACGGAAGTGCAATCACTTCAACCTATTTGGAGACGTAGTCGACTGAAACCAATATGTACAGGTTTCCGAATGATGGAACAAAAGGTCCCATAAAATCAATCCCCCATACATCAAATATCTCTACTTCCAGAATGTTTTGCAACGGTCCTTCATTTCTCCTTGAAATATTCACAGTTCTCTAGCACCTGTCACATTGAAGAGAAAACAAGTGAGCATCTTTAAAAAGAGTGGGCCAGAACAAACCTGATTGTAGGACTTTGGCTGCAGTTTTGTTTCCACTGAAGTGTCCGCCGTATGGTGATGAATGACAATGTTGTAGAACACTATTGACCTTCTCCTGTGGAACACACCGTCTCAATAATTGATCATCGCATCATTTGAACATATACGGTTCATTCCAGACATAATGTTTGACTTATTTGAAGAACTTCTTCCGTTGCTGAGTTGTTCATTCCAATGGAAATTTTCCTGACACTATGTAGTTGACATAGTCAGCATACCAATGGGCATCATGTTCTTTTATGGAAAACAGCTGTTCATCTGGAAAAGTTTCTTTGATTTCCAGTTCTTTGCCAACTGTTTCTCCATTCTCGGGCCTCGATAAATGATCTGCTACTTGGTTTTCTGTCCCTTTCCTAGCTCAGATTTCCACGTCAAATTCTTGCAGAAGAAGTATCCAACGGATCAATCTGGGTTTGGCATCTTTCTTCGCAATCAGGTATTTGATTGCTGAATGATCTGTGTAGACCACAACTTTGGGACCCATCAGATATGAGCGGAATTTTTAAAAAGTGAACAAAACTGCAAGCAACTCATTTTCAGTGGTTGTGTAGTTGAGTTGAGCTTCATTTAGAGTTCTGTTGGAGTAGTAAATGGTATGGAAAATCTTTTCCTTGCGTTGTCCCAAAACTACTCATACAGTAAAATCACTAGCATCGCACATCATCTCAAATGGAAGGGTCTAGTCTGGTGCGACAATGATAGGGGTAGAGATCAGCTTCTGTTTAGGATCTCAAAAGCTTCGTGGCATTCTTTGGTGAAGTTGAAAGGAACATCTTTCTCCAGAAGATTGCACATAGTTTTAGTAATCTTTGAGAAGTCTTTGATAAATCTCATGTAAAAGCCATCATGTCCGAGAAAACTTCGAATTCCTTTGACTGATGTCGGTGGAGGTAGTTTTTCAATTATTTTGATTTTTGCTTGGTCTACCTCGATTACCTTTTGTGAGATCCGATGTCCCAGGACGATGTCTTCATGTACCATGAAATGACATTTTTCCCAGTTGAGTACCAGGTTGGTATCTTCGCACCTTTGTAACATCTGTTCCAGATTTTGCAAACAATGGTCGAACGAGTCTCCTAACATAGAGAAGTTATCCATGAAAACCTCTATACTCTGTTCCAGTATGTCTGAGAAGATGGTCATCATGCAACGTTGGAATGTGGCAGGAGCATTACATAGTTCAAATGGCATTCTACGGAAAGCAAAAGTACCATACTGACATGTAAAAGTAGTTTTCTCCTGATCTTCTGGGGCGATGGAAATCTGATTGTACCCCGAGTATCCATCCAGAAAGAAATAGAACTCATGTCCCGCCAGTCTGTCTAGCATCTGGTCAATGAATGGCAGCGGAAAATGGTATTTCCTTGTTGCTTTGTTCAGCTTTCGGTAGTCCATGTATACTCTCCATCCAATCACCGTTCTTGTTGGGATCAACTCGTTCTTTTCATTTGTGACTACAGTAATTCCTCATTTCTTCGGTACACACTGCATAGGACTCACCCAAGTGCTATATGAGATAGGGTAAATGATGCCAGCATCCAACCATTTGATGATTTCTTTCTTCACGACTTCCTTCATGATTGGATTGAATCTCAATTGATGCTCCACTGTGGGTTTGTACTCGTCATTCATCAGGATATTGTGCATGCAAAATGATGGACTAATGCCTCGAATGTCAGCTATAGTCCAGCCAATGGCTTTCTTGTGTTTTCGTAACACTCTCAGCAACTTCTCTTCCTGCTCAAATGTTAGCAAAGAAGAAATAATAACAGGTAATTCAGAAGAGTTTACTAATAAAACATACCTGAGATGGCTCAGAAGTAGCTTTACCTCCAGCTGCGGTGGTTCTTCAATCGAAGGTTTGAGTCGCTTCTTCTTCGGTAATTCCAGACTTTCCATTTGTGTTGTTGATTTGAATCGAAATGGCTTGTCAAGATAGTTGATACATTCCAAAATTTCAGCATCTAGCTTGCTGTCAGTCATGTTGATGATGCAAGCTTCAAGTTTATCCGTGGGAATTTTATTAGTATTCTGGATGATACTATCAACAACATCAATTTTGAAACATTCCTCCTCATTTTCATCACTCAGGAATTTCATGGCTTTGAAGACATTGAAGGTAACTTCTTGGTCATGCACTTTCATGGTTAGTTCTCATTTTTGTACATCAATTACAGTTCGACCAGTAGCCAATATTGGTCTCCCAAGGATGATGGGAACATCTTTGTCTTCTTCCATGTCAAGGATAATGAAATCTGCTGGGAGAATAAGTTTGTCGACTTTGACCAGCACGTCTTCAACAACACCTCTTGGAAATGCGAGCGTCCGATCAGTAAGTTGCAGAGAGACTGAGGTAGGCATTGCTTCTCCAATCTATAGTTTCCTGTAAATAGAAAAAGGTATCAAATTAACACTTGGACCTAAATCACATAAAGCTTTACCGATATAATGTTCTCCAATGGTGCAAGGAATAGTGAAACTGCCAGGATCTTTCAACTTCGGGGGAAGTTTCCTCCGAATGATGGCGTTGTATTCTTCCGTCAATGCTATTGTCTCGTAATCTCCCAATCTCCGTTTTCGTGAAAGAATGTCTTTCATGAATTTGACATAGCTGGGCATTTCTTCCAAGGCTTCTGCAAATGGGATGTTGATATGCAACTTTTTGAACACCTCCAAGAATCGAGCAAACTGTTTATCCAATTTGTTTTTCTGGAGTTGTTGAGGAAAAGGTGGAGGTAAAATGATTATTTCTTAATCTTTTTCCTTTGCTTATTTTTCCTCCATCTGTGGAACTGCATCTTTTGGAACTTCTTCAATGGTTGCCTTGATTCTAACATCTTTATTGATTTTAGTGCCGCTTTTCAAGGTAATGGCTTGGCATTGCT
This sequence comes from Zanthoxylum bungeanum, assembly GCA_019454045.1. Classification (NCBI taxonomy): domain Eukaryota; kingdom Viridiplantae; phylum Streptophyta; class Magnoliopsida; order Sapindales; family Rutaceae; genus Zanthoxylum; species Zanthoxylum bungeanum. The sequence goes on from SKCR01052802.1 coordinate 42,527, forward strand.
CCTTCCCTCGGTTTCTAGGATTTGGTTCTGTGTTACTGGGAAGATTTCCTGGCGGTCTGTAACTCTGAGCATTGGCTAGTTGTCCAATTTGATTCTCCGACTGGCAGTCTGTCTGTTGATATTGTTGACATAATTCACCGTTTCTTCAAGTTGGTTTGTCTCTGGTGCTCCTCCATATGGTGAACTCGTGGATCCAGTGTTACCTTGCATGCTGAGAGTTTCCATGAATTTAAATATATGATCCAGCTTGGCATTCACTGCAGTGTTGGCTCCAACTTCATAAATTCAAGCAATTCATTGTATCAAGCTCCTTTATGTTGGCCACAAGGAGTTGTTGTTTGCCATTTCTTCAATTAAATCCCAGGCTTGATCTTCTGCTATTGCCATTAAAGATCCTCCAACAGCAGCATCAATTGTGGTTCTCATTATTCCAGAAAGTCCATTGTAGAAGGTTTGGACTTGTAGCCATTTTGTAATTTCATGGTGAGGACATTTCCGGAGTAAATCTTTGTACCTTTCCTAAGTTTCGTAAAGGGATTCTGAATCTTGTTGTACAAAAGATGTGATGTCATTCCTCAACTTTGTAGTTCTGGCTGGTGGAAAGTACTTTGTAAGGAATTTTGTGGCTAGGGTGTTCCAAGTTATGATGGAATCTGCTGGTAGTGAATGTAGCCAAGCTTTGGCTCTGTCTTTGAAGGAATATGGTAAAACTCGCAGTCTCATAGCATCTTCAGCTGCTCGGTTGTAGTTGAAAGTGCCACAAACTTCCAGGAAGTTGCTGATATGGGCATTAGGATCCTCAGTTGCATTCCCCCCAAACTGAACCGACTGCTGAATCATCTGAATGCATGTTTTGATGTCACACGCATTTGCTGGTAAGGGAGGAAGTACAATACAGAAATGAGACCGTCAACCACATGAATGGTTTTGTCTCGAATAGGAATTGGTGGTGCAACCTCCAAAGGTTCAGGTTCCATGTTAACGATTGTTTCTTGGCCTTCTCGCCTTTCCCTTCTCAACTGTCTGACTGTTCTTTCAATCTCTGGGTCAAGCGGTCGGATTTCAAAGCTTCTGGTTCGTCTCATGTAGCTTCTGAGAACCTGAAACACAAGAAAACAAAAATAATAAGAAAAAGAAAATTAGACACAAGTAAATGTATCTAACCTCAAAACTAATAGTGAAAGATAAATAAGTCCCCGGCAACGGCGATAAAAACTTGACCGGCGTAATCACACACGTATAACAAAAGCGCACATATCGTTCAAGTAGTATAAAAAGTATCGATCCCACGAGGACTTAAAACCTTTTGTTATTAATTTATGAAGTCAAATTTTTACGAGTATCTAATGGATTGGTTATTTGATTGGATGGTGACTTTAAACTTAAAACAAGTAAATGAAATTGCTTGAAAGTAGATTTAGGAAAATTCAATTTTATAAAACTATTCAGGGTTGTGAATCTTTCCAATATCATTTTTAAAGATGAAGTGGTTATCTTATGGTTGTGTAATATATCGATTTATTAACCTGGAATATGAAATTATGTAAAAGCCTCTTCCGATGGTCAGATAAAAAATACCCAGTGTAACCCGATTAATCATATTCCTATGTCAATTAAGTTATCTGAATTCATTAAGATTAAGTTCCAATTATGGCTACCCCCGCCCGACAGGTATATTCCTATCCTGTAAGGAAATCTATTAAAGGGTTATCTATCCTCAAGGAAGATCGTGGGCTATTGAGTCTAAGGTATTTAACCTAAAATCCGTTTTCCAAGTTCATTTTAAGTTTACTGAATCAATCTTATTAATGGCCACTTAACAAGATGCATTAAGACTAAGGCTCAATAAATAAACCTTTATATTACCCAAACCGTAATTTAACCCCTTATAAACCGGTGATATTGGACTTCATCACAACCCCAGATAACTAACTTAGTTATGACACATAACTAGGGCTGGTAAAAACTTAAATAAAATAAAAGACATAAAGTAAATTACTAGAAATTAAATACTGAAAAGTAAATTGCTGAAAAGTAAATTGTTGAAAAGTAAATTGCGGAAAGTAAATAAAGTAAAAGTACAATAAAAGAAAATGCTGGGGGTTAGAGGATCCACTTTTATTACTACTATTTTAGATATCTCCCTTAATATAATATATTAACTTTGTGTGATAATTACCAACCAGCCATGTAGGTGGTATCCTGATTAAGTCAAATTAATAATTAATTACCAACCGACCAACCAAGCGGTATCCATGCTTAGTCAGGTTAAAACAAATTTATAATTAATTTCCAACCGACCAATATAGCGGTATCCTCGTTAAGTCAGATTTTAACTAGTTTATATATTATAATTAAGGGAGATTAATCTAAATATTAGTAATAAAAGTTTTGCCTTTTACCCCATCAAGGGGGAGTTACCTTCTCATTACTGAAAAGTAAATTACGGAAAGTAAACACTTAAAAGTAAAGAAAAGAAAGTGAAAAAGTGGAAATTAATTACTGAAAGCTGTAAATAAACAAGCAAGATAAAATCTTCTTAATTATTTTAAAGGAATTTCAAAGAAGAAAGTATGAATTTACAAATGAAATGACTTGGTATTTATAGGCAAAAATTTTGCCTCCACCAAATCCATTATTAATTACTCCACTAATTGCTATCATGTTCGGTGGGAGTTTGACTATTTTTATTTTTTATTTATTTATATATTTTTTTTGCATTGAAAATGACTTTAATAATTACACATAACACACTTCCGGATGTTTCATCAATTTCGGTCATGAAACTTTCAGAATTCGAAATTATTTTGTTCTTCAAAGTTGTAGATCTTTGAGTCTTCTTTAATCTGAAACTTGAATCAGCTTAATTCGATATTGGAGTAAAAAGTTAGGCCCAACACACGAAAATTGCGCAAAATTGGAATTTCCAAAACTGTACTTCGTTAGAACGCCCTTTCAAGTTTCCAATCTCCAAAATTAATATGTCATGTCCAAGTTTTGCCCTTATTTGACCCACATTTCATCATAAATGATTACATTGGGTCCCAATATTATTTTATCTGAAAAATAAACTAAAACACATCAAAACGTTCATCAAACCCGTGAAACTAAACAAAATATTAAGTAAAATGGGCGATAAATATTGATATATTTTCCGCTCATCAATAAGCTCGTCCAAAACCCTAGAAATGAGGCTAATATACAAGTCAAGAGTTCAAAACACATATTTTAGAGAGATCTAAAGAGAAAGATTGAAGAGCGATACGAGGAGACGAATGTGGTGACGTCTAAAGACGAAGGGATTTGATTCAGTTTTAATCTTCTAGTTTTTTTCTTTAACTCTTATGATTTCGATTAGATTCATGACCATGCTTTCATTATTTTATTATTTGGTCATGCACTAACTCTATTGTTCTAGAGGATGATGTAGCCAATGCTTGAACCTATGTATTGATTGTCAATCTAATTGTTATGAAATTTTATTTCAGTTTATTTATATTCTGTTATGTTTAATGCTTCTTTTTTGTTGGCCACAAATTGAGATGATGAATATTTAGAATCTATCGCTCGGGAGAGAGGGATTTTGAATAGGATCTAGAGAATATAACCTAGGAGTTTATAGAGTTCGGGAGAATCTATAATCCCCTTGAAGTCGTTAACAAAGAATCACAAAGCGTAATGAATTATTAATTACTATATTTTTATAGGGATATCAAAATCGATAATTAATAATCTTTTCACTATTGCTCGATAGAGGGAGTGAAATACTTTAGGATTCTTGACTTATAATCAATACAAGTGAATAAGGATTGAATGACATGAGAAATACATATGGGATAACTAGGTGAAATCAGACTCTAGAATCTCTCTCATCTTGGTTTATCTTAATTTAACGTTTTGATATTTTTCTTATTTAGTTTTAATCTAAATTTAGTTACTTTCTAAATAAAATTAGGTTTACAAATTATAGTACTTAGTGTGAATTGAATACAATCTTTGTGGGTTCGACACTCTTTCACTTATCTTTACTAAAACTTGATATCGTACACTTGCGGTACGATATAAAATATCGCAACAGCACAATAGTGGGTTCACTTGGCCATTGGAAATTATTAATGGTCATCTCCTCCAAAAGAACATAGACATCTTAAGCAGATTTCTTGAACAGTGTTCCTCCAGCAGCTGCATCAACCATGGTTTAAGACCATTCAACCCATTGTAGAATACCTGAATCTGAACCCAGTATTCGAAATTATGTTGTGGGCATCTCCTGAGTAAATCCTTACAGTGCTCTCATACCTCATACAAGTTTTCGATCTCCAACTGCTTAAATATACTAATTTTTGTTCCCAGTTGTGCTGATTTAGCTGGTGGAAAGAACCTTGCCAAAAATGTTGTAGCCATATCCTGCCATGTCATGATGCTCCCCATCAGTATTGATTGCAGGCAACCCCTCACATTATCTCTTAAAGAGAATGGGAACAAGCATAGCCTGGTGGCCTATTTGGTCACACTATTCATCTTGATCGTATTTGCTATCTCCAAGAACATCCTTAAATGCATATTGGGATCCTCTACAGCTGAACCCCAAAACTGGTTCTTTTGCACTATATTGATCAATGCATGTTTCAGCTCAAAATTGTCGGCATTAATTGGTGGATGCGCAATCCAGAATAATTATCGTCTACGACCAGCTTGAAATGATCCTGGATTTCCACCTTACGTGGGTTGTTCTCTATATTTTTAGCTACCATTGCTTCTTTCTCAATTTTCCTTTCACGAAAGAAAATAAAGAAAAAATAAAAATAAAAATAAAAATAAAAATAAAAATAAATTAAAGTCAAGGTTACTTGGTAATAGTATTAATGTGAATAAGATTAACAATCCCCGGCAATGGCGCTAAAAACTTATTGTGATATTTTATATCATACCACATATATACGGTGTCAAGTTTTAGTAAAGATAAGTGAAAGAGTGTCGAACCCACATGGATTGTATTCAACTCACACTAAGTACTATAATTAGCAAACCTAACTTTATTTAGAAAGAAACTAAATTTAGATTAAAAACTAAATAATTAAGAAATAAAACGTTTGATAAAGATAGACCATGATATGGGAGATTCTAGAGTCTGATTTCACCCAGCTATCCCCTATGTATTTGTTATGCCAATAAATTCTTATTCGGTTTAATAGTTTATAAGCCAAGTCCTAAGTTATTCTAACTCCCTCTCCCGAGTGCTGAGTGAATATGTTATCAATTACAGACTTCAATATCCCTATAAGAATCTAGTAATTAACAATTCATTACACTTTGTGATTATTTGTTACGACTTCAAAGGGATTATAGATTCTCCCGAACTCTACAAATCTCCTAAGTTATATTCTCTAGATCCTATTCAAAATCCCCTCTCCCGAGTGATAGATTCTAAACATGCATCATCTCAATTTGTGGCCAACAAACAAGAAGCACAAACACAAGAGAAACTAAATAAACCGATTCAAAAATTTATAACAATTAAATTGGCAATCAACATATAGGTTCACGCATAGATTACATCATCCTCTAGAATAATAGAGTTAGTTCATGACCAAAGATAAAAACAATGAAAATAAGGTCATGAATTTAATAGAAATCATCAGAGTTTAAGGAAATAAACTAGAAGATTAAACATGAATCGAATCCCTTTGACTTCAGACGTCACCGCCTTCATCTCCTCTTGTCGCTCTTCAATCTTCCTCATTGGATCTCTTTAAAAATATGTGTTTTGATCTATTGATTTGTGTATTAGCCTCCTCATTTAGGGTTTTGGACGAGCTTCTATATTTATAGGGAAGTCTCGGAGTCCTTATGCTTGTAAAATAATATTTTCTGATGTTTTTAGATGTCTACCGCAATGTCACGACGCCGGAATTAACGTCGCAATGCCTAACTCTCGGGAAATAATTATGGATGCATACTGAAGAGGCACCGCGACGCTAGTCAATTTTTCTGGTGTGACGTTTTCTGTGTTTTTCGCTCTTCCCATGTGCTTCTGATGCGTCCGTAGGGTCCCACACCATGTATAATTGCTCCAAGATCCATGTCTTAAAGCTTCCTACTAATAAAACATAAAAAAAACTACAAAATTCATGAAATGATATAGAATCTAACAAAATAGTAAGCCAAGAATGCATGAATATTTGGGTATAAAATCACTGTAACATCCCCAATCCCGGAGATGCTACCGGTAGGGAATATGCCGTACTATTCCCCTGAGCCTTTGACTCTCTAACCATAAACAAAGACTAATATTCTGTTCTCTATTTAAATATCTTATATATGAGACCGTAGCCCAAGCTTAATAACATAACATGCAAACTCAACATTAATTATTGTATACTCAATAACACATACTTTTACAATGACTATCACATAACCAAAGACTAACATATAACTTCTACTTGACTCTGATTGGACTCTCACTATCTCTTACTTGAACTGGTGGACTACATACCCTAGTGACTGCTTCAGTATCCGTCCTCCCGAGCTCGTCCTTCGAGAATACCTATAAAACATGAAAACTGGGAGTGAAGGGTAAGACCATTTGTACGATCTAAGTGAGTGGATGATTTTTAAAATATAAACTGAAATGATTTAAGAAATTCATGTTTTAGAAATCAATTCAAATATCTCTGAAAGCTTGTATTTCTTAAAAGAAATTCTCTTTCTGAAAACCCTTGTGGAAATCTTTTCTGAAAGTCTCTTACAAAACTGTTGTTAATAAAAACTTTACTTTATAGAAATCTTTTCTCTGGAAACTATTTCTGAAAACTGAATCTGAAACTACTTCTGAAAACTGAGGTCTGTATATTGACCGGCGTAATCACACGCGTATAACGCAAGCGCACATATCGTTCAAGTAGTATAAAAGTATCTATCCCATGAGGATTTAATATCTAATCTATTAATTTTATGAGGTCAAATTATTACTAGTATCTAACAGGTTGATTAATTGATTTGAAATGGTGATGATTTTAAACTTAAAAACAAGTAAATAAAATTGCTCGAAAGTAGGTTTAAGAAAATTCAATATTAAGGAACTATCTTGGGTTGTGAATCTTTCTAATATCTTTTAAGAGATGAAGTGGTTATTTCATATTTGTGAAATAAATCGGTTTACTAACCTGGAATACGAAATTATGCGAAAGCCTCTGTCGATGGTCAGACGGAAATACCCAGTATAACCCAATTGAATCCTATGTCTATGTCAACTAAATTACCTGGATTCATTAAGATTAAGTTCCAATAAAGGTTACCTCCGCCCGACAGGTATATGTCTATCCTGTAAGGAAATATATTAAAGGGTTATCTATTCTCAAGGAAGATCGTGAGCTATTAAGTCTAAGGCTGAAACCTAAAATTCCTTTGTCAAGTTTATTTTAGATTTACCAGATCAATCTTATTAGTGGCCAGTTAACAAGACGCATTAAGCTTAAGACTTAATAAGTAAACCTTTAAATTATGCAAACTACAAAATAACCCCTTATAAACCGGTGATATTAGAATTCATCACAACCCTACATAACTAACTTAGTTACGACATATAACTAGGGCTAGTAAAAACTTAAAACTAAAAGACATAAAAAAATGGTGAAAAGTAAATGCGGTAAAGTAAATACTGAAAAGTAAAATTACAAAAATAAAATGCTAGGGGTTAAAGGATCTACTCTTACTACTAATATTTTAGATATCTCCATTAATATAATATATTAACTTGTGATAACATTACCAACCAGCCATATAGGCGGTAACCTGATTAAGTCAAATTAAGTCCAACCAGCCATTAAGGTGGTAACAATATTTGTCCATAAACCAGCCATATAGGCGGTAAATTACCAACCGACCAACCAGACGATATCCTTGCTTAGTCAAATTTAAACAAATTTAATATCAATTACCAACCGGCCAATATAACGGTATCCTCATTAAGTCAAATATTAAATAGTGAATATATTATAATTAGGGAAATTAATCTAAATAGCAGTAATAAAAGTTTTACCTTTCACCCTAGCAGTGGGAAGTTACCTCCTCATAGCTGAATAGTAAAAACTGAAAAAGTAAAGAAAGTAAATTATTATTACAGAACGTAATTAAAATTAATTACAAAATTGAAATTAAAAGAAGAATAGATACACACTCATTATTTATTCAGAGAATTACAGAGAGGAAGGTACATTTGAAACTGAAACCTCGAGCTGAATTTATAGGCGTTGATGGGGTCTCCACGTCGTGACGCGCAAGCGTCGCGACACGTCTCAGCTTCTAGTTGGTCCACTGAGATTCTTATCCAATGACGTGGCGATGTGGATGATTAACTCAATAATTGAGCTGACATGGCAGTGACGTGGCGGTGATGTGGTGATGATGTGGCGACACGTGGTGATGGTGATTGTCGGCACCGTAGGATTGTGACACGTGGCGCATTATGATTGGCTGATGATGATGTGGCAGTGACGTGGCGAGTTGACTCGGTCAACTGCTAATGTGGACGATGAAGTGTCAGACACGCGGGATGACACGTGGCGATGGTGATTTTCGGCACTATAGGATGATGACACGGGGCACGACGCACGTTAGCAAATCGACTGTGATGTTGACACGTGGCAGGCGCACGTTAGCAAGTCAAACTTTTCAGATTCTGACACATGTCCCCCGGCGCACGTTAGTAGCTTATGGCGCATTTAAGGCGTCGCGACGCACAAAATTACCAAATTGCCCTTTTGTCCGTTTTTCACTATTTTGGCCCCAAATCACCTCCAGAGAGTCCTGAAACTTTATTTATCTACAAAATAACACAAAACACATCAAAATATTCACAAAACTCAAGAAACTATACAAAATATTAAGTTAAATGAGTGAGAAATAATGATATAATTACCACTAATCACACCCCCAAACCTAACATTTTGCTAGTCCTCGAGCAAAAGAACAAAATAAAATAATATAAACATCTTTAAAACTAAGCCAATTTCGTAGGTATCACGGTTGCATTTAGCATATGAAACAAGCCTTTAAACCCCTAGGTGTCCCTAGTGGACGAGTTGTAGTCTCGTGAGGGCTTACAGCAATGATACCCACAAACATTTTATAAAAGTAAAAAGGTAGTGAAACTAATGCACACAAAAACAAAAAGACAAGAGAAAAGAGAATAAAGAAGTCAGTGACTAATCAGGTGAAACTTTTACTCCAAGTCACTAGTTGTTTTCTTTCTTTCTAAATTACCAAATAAGTAAATTCTCCGATTAAATTTACCATTCTCCATATACATAGCCAACAAAATATTAATCAACTCATTTTTTGCCCACAACAGTCACAAGTGCAGTTGATAAGAGAATAATATTTTTGTCCTAAAGTTTTAGCAGAATTCAAACCTTTTTGCAGCAATGGAATAATTTTTCTGATTATTTTGTTTGATTTTTTTATTTTTTTTATTTATATACAATATCTTTCATCTTTGTAGCGAGTGTTGGGTCGGTGACTCCCAAACCAGTTGGCTTTAAGGCACCAAGTGTTAAGACACCAATACGAACTTAATTACTCAGACTTTAAATATATATATATATTTGCAACATCCTTGATCCATGTAGCGAGCTTTGGGCCAGTGACTCCCAAACCAGTTGGTTTTAGGGCACTAAGTGTTCAAACACCCCTACAGACTTAATAACTCGGATCTCAGACGTTTATTTTTTTTTACTCCAATCTTTTCATAGATGTTTCCTCCAATTAAACTAGAGCATTGAATATTACAAACTTTTCAATTACAGCCCATGTCTGTATGTTACCATGCATGTTGATAATACCTACCAACTGAGCATATGAAGATCCATTTTAGTCAATTTTATGGAGAATTTACAAATTAAATAATTCAAAAGGAAATAAACAAAAATTAACTTGTTTCGAAAATGGGTTGAAATACGTATCAGGAATGGGAACTCCTTACACATCTATCTCTCACCAATTTCACCTTTTTATTCAACATAAAAACAAAAACGCAAAATTTTTTTGTAATTTTTGAAAATTTTTCAATTTTTTTTGAATTTTTCGAAAAATTTTGGACTAAAAATAAAAATAACACACAACTAAAAACAAGATACTGATCAACTAATTCCCTCCCCCAAACCTAAATGAGACATTGTCCCCAATGTCTTAAACAGTAGAAGAAGAGTTTAGAAGATAGTACCTGGTTAACTGAAATTCTACACGAAAAGTTAAAGGTTAAGATCCAGATTAATCCGACGCCTCTTACCACGATCGTCCTCAGACCAATTTATCTTTAAAATGAGAGGGTCAATTTGTGGTTCATAGGCTAAGATTTGGTCAATTAGATCCGGAGCAGTTCTGGCAGTAAAGAAGAGTTCTTTCATAGGTTTTGTCACGAACCCATTTCTCCGAGCATCATCAAGAAATACACAAAGAAAATCATAAAATCCTTCAACATTGTACATTCCAAGCGGTTTCTGGTGTATGTTTAAGTTTGCCTAAGATAACACTGTAAAAATTTCCTCCACTGTATCCAAGCCACCTGGCAAAGCAATAAAAGCATCAGCACGGTTAATCATTTCTACCAGTCGTTCAGACATACCTGGTATAATTAGCTCTTCTCCGTTTGATGGTCTAATAAGATTTGCCTCCGCCAAGGGTTTTGGGATGATTCCCAAGACTTGACTGCCTCCTTCCTGTACAGCCTTTGAAACGATCCCCATAAGTCCAAGATTTCCACCGCCATATACTAAGTGCATATTCCTTGCAGCTAAGACCCGACCCAATTCCTGTGATGCTGCTATGTATTATGGCTTAACACCAACACTAGTACCGCAAAACACACATATGTTTTCAACTTGTCTTCTTGAAGTGGCTTCCATGTTTTACTCTGGATGTCTTCAAAAGTGCAATGATGAGTTGAATTTATAAGACCTTAAAAAGGGTGAGTAAAATAATAGCACTAGTACTTGCCAAATGAAAATTATTAGTTAACAGTAAAATAAATCGTGAAAGTCAAACCTATCGGAGAAAATAAAAGAAAACAACAAAACAAATCACAATTATTAGGAAAAGACAAAGAAATATAATATGTACAAGAAACGTAGCGGCTTGATTGACGTCTATGCGTCAGGGACAAGCTTCCCATCCAATTTTTTATAAATTGGAAAACAGGGTCTTTTTGAGTCAGATTCCCGAGACTTAACTGTTATCTTTCTTTTTGAAATTGTGTATGTAATTTGCGAAAGGCTATGTGAACATGTCCACTGGGATGCGTCTCAAAAGTCGAAGATATATCATCTAAAGACTCCTTACTCAAGCCATCCCTAATGAATTTAATTTTATCTTCACGATTATCAGACTCCATTCCTAAAGAATGACAACGAGTATTGCAATTCCAGCGTGCACATTTGTAACAAACACCCATTTGCTTAGCTCTACGTTTCTTTGCATATGTGCTTCTTCCAAAACCAGGCAGATGTGAAATAAAAGATTCAGAAGACTCACCTGCCAATCGGACCCGTGCTTTAATAATCCAACGAATATCAGTAAGAATACCTTTGATCATCAGTAATCTCATCCATTCCAAGCGAGCTTTGTAGGCTTTCATCAGAGATTTTTGAGGGAGAGAAGGAAATTGCTTGTGAAGATTTACGAGAACTTCTTCCATCGTGAAATGACTTTAACTGCAAAAATTAAAGACACAAAAATAAAACACACCAGATCATAATATATACACAAATAGCATGGGTTGCCTCCCTACGAGCGCTAAGTTTAACGTCGTCAGCTAGACGTGACTTCTCGAATGTTAGGTTGGATCTGAAAGTGTGACACTTTATTTTTGTCGCTCAAATGATTCTCCCCAGTAGTGCTTCGCACGCTGACTGTTAACCTTGAATGTGTTGTTGGTGTTGGGATCCAGTAACTCAACAGCTCCATATGGAAAAACCTGAGTGATCACAAATGGACCCGACCACCTTGATTTCAATTTTCCAGGGAAAAGTTTCAACCGTGAATTGTACAACAACACTTGCTACTTTGTTTCCAACTGTCTGTGTAATATTTTTCGATCATGCCATTTCTTGGTATTTTCTTTGTACAATCTAGCATTCTTATAAGCCTGTAAGCGAAATTCCTCCAATTCGTTGAGTTGGTGGAGTCTTTTTCTCTTGCAGCTTGTGGATCAAGATTCAACTTCTTTAGTGCCCAATACGCCTTGTGCTCAAGCTCAACTGGCAGATGACATGCTTTTCCAAACACCATTTGATATGGGGACATACCAATGGGTGTCTTGTAAGCTGTTTGATAGGCCCATAATGCGTCATCCAGTTTTGTAGACCAGTCCTTCCTTGTTGATCCAACGGTTCTTTCTAGGATTCTTTTGATTTCCCTGTTTGAAACTTCAACCTGTCCATTTGACTGTGGATGATAAGCAGTGGCAACCTTGTGAGTAAATCCATATTTGGATAGGAGTGCATCGAAGTATCTGTTGCAGAAATGTGAGCCACCATCACTGATAATTGCCCGAGGTGTTTCGAAGCAAGTGAAAATATTCTTTTTAAGGAACTTGATCACTACTTTTGAATCGTTGGATGGAGTGCAATTGCTTCGATCCATTTGGAGACGTAGTCTACTGCAACCAATATGTACAGGTTTCCGAATGATGGAACAAATGGTCCCATAAAATCAATACCCCATACATCAAAAATTTCCACTTCTAGAATGTTTTGCAATGATCCTTCATTTCTCCTGGAAATATTTACCGTTCTCTGGCACCTGTCACATTGAAAAGGAAAAAAGATAAGCATCTTTAAAAAGAGTGGGCCAGACAAACCTGATTGTAGGACTTTAGCTGCAGTTTTATTTCCGCTGAAGTGTCCACCGTATGGTGATGAATGACAATGTTGCAGAACACTGTTGACCTCCTCCTGTGGAACACACCGTCTCAACAGTTGATCAGCACATCATTTGAACAGGTACAGCTTATCCCAGACATAATGCTTGACTTCCTTGAAAAACTTCTTTCGTTGCTGAGTTGTCCATTCCAACGGCCATTTTTCTGATACAATGAAGTTGACATAGTCAGCATACCAAGGGACATCGTGTTGTTTCATGGAAAACAGCTGTTCATCTAGAAAATTTTCTTTGATTGACAATTCTTTGCTAGCTGTTTCTCAATTCTCGAGCCTCGATAAATGATCTGCCACTTGGTTTTCTGTCACTTTCCTGTCTCTGATCTCCACATCAAATTCTTGTAGAAGAAGTATCCAACAGATCAATCTGGGTTTGGCATCTTTCTTCATGATCAAGTATTTGATTGCTGAATGATCTGTGTAGACTACTACTTTGGGACCCAACAGATAGGAGCATAATTTGTCAATAGCGTACTGTAGGCATTGCATTTTTACACATTAGCCCAATGATGAGTCTCGTATGGAGGCAACTACCTCTTCAGTCATGAAAGTCGCGGGAAACGGACGTTGGATGGGTAAAGTTGGAAAATGGAATTTTTGTTGGATTAACCTCGTTGTTTGGCTTCGGGTTGCTTGTTGGACCTCTGTTTAAAACACACCAAACCCATTAAAACACATCTCACAAATTAAATAATTAAAATATTAAAAACACATCTCACAAATTAATATAATTAAAACCAATTAAAATTAAACTTAAATTAAATTAAATCACATTCACCAATTAAATTAAACTTGAAATTAAATTAAATTAAATTCCTAATTTAAATAAAACACATTCCTAATTTAATTAATCACCTTCCTATATTAAATAAATCATATCCTTAACTAAAAAGAATAAATCAAATCACCTCCCTAATTAAAAGATTTCCTTATCACATACTAAATTAAAAGATATCCCTAATTAATACACAAATCATATTCCTTTCCCAACAAGGTAAATCCCCTCCATTGGCCTATAAAAAATAACACTTCTCCACACATTCAAATCCCTGGCTGGTTGGCTCATTCTCACGACAGAAAACACAAACAAACACGTACACTAACCCTAGCCTTCAACGATAGCCACCTGCCCCCCACTCAACAAACACTGCCCCACGTTCAGCCCCCAATTCACGTAAGCCACCAATTGCCAACCTTCA